>PVKE010004592.1:0-63685 GCA_004027555.1 Craseonycteris thonglongyai | reverse complement strand
TGAGGGGAGGGAGAGTTGTGGGGGGGGGGAGGGGGCACCTGATATATGGTGTTGGAGGGGGACCTCATTCTGGGAGCTGGGCACATAATGCGGTGCATGGGTGATGTGATGTGGAGTTGTACATCGGGAAACTATCTAATTGTTACCAACCAATGTCACTCCATTAAATTTAACAATAAAATATACGGTAATAGTATTAAAAAAATATATATATATTCCAAAGTAAAGGTATGTCCTGCTGCGAGCTATGGAGATGTGACCTAGTTAGGAAGCTGAGGAAGATTCACAGAAGAAATGCTTGAGATGATATTTGAAACACCCAATGGGAGTTAATGAAGAGAAGGTAAAAGGGAAGAGCTAAGGAAGTCTGAAAAGCAAGTATAAATGCCCTGAGACAGTAAGGAGCAAGGGGGAGTGGCAAGGCCTAGAAATAAGGCCACCATGGTAGAAGCAAAGAATACAGAAGGGAGTATAATAAGAGATGAACCAAAGAAGAAAGTACAGCAGACTCTCAGTTAACCAGTACCTATGGGGACTGGTAGATATAAGTGTACCCGGCTTTCTCAAGCAACCAGCACCAAAAAAACTTTCCATTTTTTTGGTGCTGGTTGCTTGAGTTCTAAGTTATTGTAGTAACAAATATTCATGCAGAATCTTGTCAGGCTATATTAAATATACTTCTCTTTATTCCAAATACAACAGGAAGCCATCAAAATACTTTAGGCAGGGGAGAAGGTCACACTAGTATTTTCCATTTTGGAAAGCTTCCTCAGATTGCTATGTGGAGAATGGTCTGAAAGAGGACCAAAGAACAGAAGAGTTGTGGGTAGACTACTGTAGTAATCCGGTTAAAGATGATAGGAGGTTGGACTAAAGTGATATTAGAGACGAATCTGAGATATATTTAGGAGATGAAAATCAACCCAACTTATGTTTTTGGAATATGGGAGATGAAGGAGATAGGGATACCAAAAATAACTCATATTTTTCTGGATGAGATGGATATAGATGCCATTTAGTATAACAGGGATAATGAAAAAGGAGCTGATTTTGAATATACTAGGATTAAGATGTCTTTGAAGATATACATGAAATAGATGTGTCAAAGATACATATATTTCAAAGACCTATATATCTTTAAAATTCAGAGGTGCTAGGCTATAGATCTCAATTTGTGAGACCTTGATACATGACTGGTACATAAGGTCCTATAGGTGGGATGGACAAGATTACAAAAAGAGTGCAGAGTAAGACAAAAGAGATGACACCTGGGATGAGAGAACCACATACAAGGCATGATAACATATGGCAGACCTGTAATAGGTATATAATAGAGGGACAAGAAAGGTAAATGGGAGCAAAGCAGAGGCAAGAATAATTACATGAAAAGATAAAGAAAGCTGGGTTTGCAAAGGATGTTAGAGAATAAGGAAGACTTCATCTCCTAAGGATACGGGGATCATACCAGATTTTTTTCTCACAGTGATTGCTAAGATCTCAAAGACATATATTAAATGAAAAGGAAGGTACAGAGAGTGGATATAAATACCTCTATTACAGATATAAACTACAAAAGCTTTCTGCATGTGTATGATGGAAATAGAAAATGATTCTTCTGGAAAGATACAGAAGAAAATACTAACCAACAGTGGTTTCCTCTAGGAAGGATCTGGTACTCTGGAGTGGAAAGGAAACTTTCACTGTATACACTTCTATTCTGAATGTTTACTTTGTATTAAAAAAAGTTACTTTTTTAGTTTTTAGGGGATTTGTTTTGTTTATTTATTTATTTATTTATTTATTTTTGACAGAGAGAGAGAGAGAGAGAGAGAGAGAGAGAGAGAGAGAGAGACAGAGACAGAGAGAGAACTGAACTGAGGGAGCTCCCCAGTTCAGCATATGGGTTCGCACGGGCCAGGGCCGGGATTTGATCCCCGGTCCCTGGTCCCTGGCGCTGCAAAGTGAGCGCTTAACCCACTGAGCCATCCTGGCTTCCCTTAGGGTTTTTTTAATTAAAAAATGGAGCACAGGTACCCAGTGAGTTTTATATGCCTGAAGCACTAAAACTATAGTAGAAAATCTAAACCATAAAGAATTTTAAATAGGCAAGGTAATTTGTATAGTATGCTTTATTATCTTCACTCCTAAAACTGGAGAACTCTGATAACAGAGATTCTCTAATTCTGAAATTACACACAGATTGAATAAGAGCATTTAGATATCTTGGCTAGAACTGTAAGACTTACCCTTTCTTATACAACTTCTTTGCTCCCATTGCACACGGTAAAGGGCTCATTCAAACTTAAGCCATTTAGTCAATATATTATAAATGTGTATCACAAGTCAATCCTGACAGAATCAGCTCATTTTTATTTTCCACCTTCTACTTTAAGACAGACTGTGACTGAGAAAACTACAACAAACAAGCTGATAAATTTTCCAAGCTCTAGTTTATCATGAAGCTTAAACTAAGCACAGACTCTAAAAGTACCTATTTGGCCATTAGGTAGTTTTTCTATATATTTTGTTATGTTTTGAAGTTTCATATGAGGACCAAGTAGCTTCTACCAAGAATTGTTGTGTTGTATGTTGCATCATTGTTCAAAATGCAGTAATGTCCACTCACAATCTCTGAGAACTGCGAAAGACTTTCTAAATTCAGTACATCTATTTCCTGCTTTATGGAAGACCATTTTCCTCACTGGATAATGTAATTATAAAGCTTCAAAATATAGGGAAGTACACATAGATATAACACAGTGAGGTACTCCCAAAACTCAAATGTTAATGATTCATCCATGTAACATTTACTGAGTACTACTAACTGCTGGGAACTATTAGGTACTAAAAATAGTGTGATGAACAGTAACAGACACAATCTCTACCCTCACTGAGATTATACGAATACTGAACAAACAACAGAAAATTAATAATATGAAATAATACTGTAAAAATACAAAGCCATTTATATAATAAGCAGGGTATCTCCCAAAAATAATACAGGAAAAACAGTAATTAACATTGATGCTATATTATTGTTGTGGTGGTTTGGTTTGGTTTTGTCCCAACACATCTAAGGCATGAGCTACATTACCATCAATTAACATTAGTTCACTCAAGTAATAAGGGGAGGGCGAAGAACAGTGTAGACAAATCTCCCAGGTGATATTAATAAGCAATCCCATTAGGAACCATAGCAGGTCATCTAAAACACTGTTTTGTTCAACAATGTTTTCCTTAAACTTTTGTTTTATATCAATTAGCCTATGATAAAATTGATTTTCTTATACAGATGACCCTGGGATAACGCTGGGGTAAGGGGGCGACAATCACCTGCAAAGTAAAAAATTCATGTATAACTAACTTCTGACTCCCCCAAAATTTAATAGTCTACTGTTTAACTTAGTAATAACATAAAACAATTACCACTTATTTTGCATGTTATATGTGTTATATGCTGTATTCTTAAAAAGAAAGCTAGAAAAAAGAGAATGTTAAGAAAATCATGAGAAAATGTATTTACAGTACTGTACATATTTATAGGAAAAAATCCAGGTATAAATAAACCCATACAGTTCAAACCTGTATTGGTCAACAGTCAAATGTACTTTGTTTCACTTAAAGCTTAAAATTTTAAATAAGGAGTTACCACAGTAAGTTTACTGGTAGTTTTTACTGCATCTGAAACTACAGGACACAACCGTGGCTTCCAAGTGGATTCACCTGTAGAGCCATAAAAAGTACTGAATCCTTGGTCCTGGTCTCCCCATCTTCCAAGAGATTCTGATCTTAGTTTTAAAAGCTCATCCGGTAATACAATGTGTATCCAATATTCAAAATGACTGCAGTGAAGAATGCAGGAAGAATGGGAAGTGACAGAAGGGAAACAGAAAAAAAAGGAATCCCAATCCTCAGAGATAACAAAATTACCTGGGATCTGTATTGTTTCTACCATTGGGCAGACAGATGTTATACAAGGCTACTAAAAATCATTATCATCTCTGGATTACTATGATTTTACCAAGGTAGTCTGCTCAATTGGGCTCAGACAGGGGCATTCCAGCCTCCCCAGGCATTTTTCCTATCACTACCTCAAAAAAACTGCAATAATAACTAGTAGCAGAATATAACTTTTTTTTAACTTGGTCAAATGAGAAAAGGTCTCAAAAATACTTTTACTCATTGGAAAGGGAACCCAAAAAACCCAGATTTTATTTATTAAAAAACTGTGTATTTATTCTTACATGTTTAAACTTTAATCACCTTCAAAGTACTCTCCATTAGAGGTAATATACCTACCAAGAAGCTTTTCCACAGCTCAAAACAGTTTTTGTGTCTTTTAGTGTTTCTGTCATTTTTTATTTCACCTCTTTCACATTGGCAAAACATTTCCCTTTAAGAACTTTTTTCATACAGGGAACAAAAAAACGCCACTTGGGGTAAGACTGGCTGATAGGGGGTGTGGGGTATGGGGGTCACTCCATTTTTGGTCAAAAACTGCTGGACACACAGTGCGATGTGTGCAGGTACACTGTAATGCTGCACATAGTTCATGTAAATCACCCATCATAAAATTGGCAAATGTGATAAGTCTCCAAAAAAAATACATTGAAGCTAATTGCTGCCTCTCAAAACAGCACCTGCTGGTACACTGATACAGATGGGTTCCTAGAAAGTTCACCTAGTAGAGGAAGTCTGTACTGCAAAGGGACTACCCTCCAGAAGATAATTCTGGGTTTTTTTTAGGATCCTCCCGTGTATAATACATAAGTAATTTTGCCTATGTATTTGTTTTTAAAAAGTAAAATGTGACAGTTTAAGATCCTTGCTCTTCCTGATCTATGCTTTGCCATTTCTCTCCCTCTTTTACTACTTACAAAGCAGAAGCAGACTTAAAAGCATAACACAATGTAGAGCTATTAGAGACAGGTAAAATCTTATTTTAAAATCCTAGTTAACTTAAAACATTTAGTACATTCTCTCACTTTACTTTCTAACACTTAGAAAATTGTACATAATGGGAAAATATTATTAATTATGTATAATATAAATTAAGGCTAGAATATTAACCAATAACATCACTAGATATTATATGACTTATGCTATAAAATATTTTTAAAACAGAACTGAACAGTTTGAGACCTGTAACTACCACTCAGAAACTTTAGTAATATCTTATCATCTAAAGCAAGCTTGTCCAATGTGAGGCCCAAGGGCCACACGTGGCCCAGGATGGCTTTGAATGCAGCCTAACACAAATTGCCAAACTTTCTTAAAACATTATGAGGAATTTTGCGACCTTTAGTATTAGGGTATTTTACATGTGGCACAAGACTATTCTTCTTCCAATGTGACACAGGAAAGCCAAAAGACTGGACACCCTTGATCTAAAAGAATAAAAAACAGCAAAATGTTCACTTAGAAGATGAAGAACAGGGATGCCAGGATGGGTAAGCAGGTTAAGCGATCGCCTTGCAGCTGTGGGGGTCCGAGGATCGAGTCCCAGTCCCGGCCTATGTGGGCCCATGTGCTGAACTGGGGTTTGCTTCTCATGTGGGAGGCCCCCCGGCCTGGTTCCCACCCTGAACTGCCCCACACCCACCTATGTGGAAAGAAACTATATCAAAAACTCATGATGTACAATTATGGCGATTGCTCTGGGCCCTCCCCCTCTCTGGGCCTCTCTCTCTATCATACAATAATAAAATAAATCTTTAAAAGAAAAATACATTTTGTGACACATAACAGTTCTATTAGCATTATTGGAGTACTGAAATTAGGTCAGAAATTTGAAATTACAAAAGCATTTGCTACACAACAAGCTAAAACTAAATATTCCTTAGAATAAAACCTCATGGACATAGTCAACAGTTTAGTGCTTAACTGAGGGTAAGAGGTGAGGGGGGATGGAAGATAAGATAAATATATGACAATGGAAAGAAAGCTGACTGAGTGGTGAACAGGTGAATACATATTGTAGTACATAGGCAAAGTACTATAGAATTGAAATCTATGTAATTTTTGCTAACCAATGTCACCCTAATAAATTTAACCAAAAAAAAAAGAAAGAAAGCCTTATAGAAACACAACATTCTATTAATGTAAATCCACAATCACCATGAAAGATTCTTTTCCCACTTCCATCCCTTGTTATCTAGGTTTGCCCTAAATTTCAGTCTTTGGCACTTCTTTTCCGATGTATTATATAATACCAGGTATCATCTATCACACATACACCATATATATTATATTTATTATTTAGAGTTGTCCTGTTTCATATAAACTACATAAAAACAGTGTCTAAATTTTTAGTTGTAGCATTATACGAGAGGGCTGTCTGGAAAAAAAAGTTCAGCCACTGTTAATATTAAAACAATAATGGTTATATAGCTGAATACTCTCTGGACAGCACTCCTGTATTTTGCACTTATCATTCTGCTTCAAGTATTACTTACTGAATATTATACTTGTCTGTCCAATTGTCATCTCAAACTGAACAAAATCAAAATAATCTTCAAAATAAAATAAAACCCAGCTCCTACTAAAGACCAAACGTTGAAGTACTTGATTTCAGAAGTATAAGAGGGACAGTCATGCTCACACACTACTCTTTAGAGAAAAGGAGTATAATTTTTTAAAGGTTCATTAACCACATGTGTCAAGAAATCCCACATCCAAGAAGCTATTCTGGAGATATGGATAAAGAAGCTGTTCTAGAGATGTGGATAAAGACTTTCGTACAAGAAAGATCAAAGCAAGATAACAATGAGATACAAAATAACTTAAAGTCTAACAAATATGGTACAGTAAACTACAATGTAGTTAATATAAATCAAGATTTTGAAGATTATTTAATGATGTGGAAATGCTCACAAAAGAGTAGGTCACAAAACTACATTAGTAATCAAAATGTGTAAAAAATAGGTGTATGTAACTTATTTTAAAAACAAATGGTTATATCTACAAAGAAATCACAGTTGATTTTTAGGTATTTTTTTGTTCTTGTGTCTTACTAACTATTCTACAACAATTATGCTTTTATAATCACAAAACAAATGTTATTTTAAAAAAATGGCACTTTCATTTATCAATCCATAGGTGCAGGAATAAAACAAGTTTTAAGCCTCCTTCTTTACAAGGCCCAGAATCAAATCATACAGAAAGCTCTTTAAAACAAATCTTTTTTATAACACAAGAACAGAAGTATTGAAAAGTATGAAAATTCTTTGGAGTCTTAGGTCTTTTACTCCTGCCATTTCTCCTACTTCCTTGATCACTCCTGCCTCTTTTAATATTCTTTATCTGAATTCACTAATAAATAGAAGGCCTTCCTTAAGGCTGAAAGTAGCATATTTTTGAACATATCTAGTAGTATACACTGCTGTTCAAATTTCCGGTTAGGTCACACTGAGGGTGGGCCAACCAGAAGAGTACAGCAGCATGAGGTCAAGGCAGAAAACATGAAATACATACACAACCCTGAAGGTACAGAATAGCAACATCTTTCATAATCACAGTCTTGCATTAACAAGAAAAGACTGCATGAAGTTCGGTATACTTTGTTTCTTAAGAAAGGCAAACATTATTTTTCAAACATCTGGAAAACTTAAAATATGCTTGAAAATTGATGTTAAGAGTCTAATATTGCATTGAGTTGTAACCAAAGAAATGTTACAACTCAATGCAATATTGTATCCTGGAATAGATACTAGGACCAAAAAAGGGTATCAATGGGAAAAAAAACCACAATAAATCTGAATAAAGCCTAGAGCTTAGTTAATGGTAACTTACCAATATAGCAGACGGCTTCACAAATCTTTTCTCAGCTATGATTGCTTTCTACTGCCTAAGGGATAGGATTCACTATACTATTATACTATGTCAGTAGTACTAAGGTCTGCCCAGATGACCCTCCACAAGGTTTTGCAGCTCATACTCTTAATGTTTCTCTGAATAACATTGCCTTGTGTCCAAGGCTTTGTTATCATTCAAGTCACCAAGAACACCAGCCAGGGAAGCCAGGATGGCTCTGTGGGTTGAGCATTTGTCTTGCAGCCCCAGGATTCAAGGATCCTATCACAGCCCCAGCCCATGTGGTCCCATATGTTGAACTGGGGTGTGCTCCCAGCTCAGGGTAGCATGCCTCCCATGCGGGAGGCCGCTGGCCTGGTTCCTTCCTTGCACAGACCCGCACCTACCTGTGGAGTGCAACTGTTATCAAAAACTAATGACGTATAACTACAGAGACTGCCCTGGGCCCTCTCCCTTCTCTGTCTCTCTGTCAAAAACAATAAAAATAAATCTTTACAAATATAAATAAATTAATTAATGAAAAAAATAAAGAGCACCAGCCATGAATATCATTCTATTTCACAAAACCTTATCACAACTGGCAGTATTAAGAATCCCTATGTTTCACAGCACTCACAGAAAACCCTTACATCCATTTTAACAATTAGTTTTAAACTATACTGCTATTTCCCACTAAGCATCTATTTACTGTTCAATGCCCCTACGGAGAGAGAAAGGGCTTTGTCTGAAGTGCTAGTTGATACTTTATATGAGGACTTAGACCTTAAAAGTTTAGATGTTACAACATCTAGTATAATGATTTCCATATAACAAATAATTTACTTGTTGAATAAATGTTATGTAGACAAAAGATATCATGGCAGAAGATGAATTACTAATTTAAATAAAAAGTTTTTGAGCTATCCACCCATTTTTAATTTTATGCACAACAGAAGCCAGGTACTATGGATTGTGGTGAGGATAAAAGGGATAAGATACTGCCTAACTGAATGTACAGACATGAAAATGGTTAAATTCTACACAGTACAACAGGTGCAGAACTAGAGATAGTTCAATGTCACATCAAAGAATGCAGGAAGTTGTGTCTACTCTGCTTAAATGGGTTTAACAGAAATCTCTAAGCATGCCTGAATATAAGGCAATCTTCCATTTTCCCAGTTAAAAAAAAAAAAAAATGCTTCCTTTAAGTCAATTTAAGTATATCAAACTTTAGGAAAGTAAAAGAAACAGAATAAGGTTAAGTCTACATTTCATGACTACAGTAAAGCTTTTGACTGCATGAATCATGAAAAGTTATCAGCTGCTCTGAAAGAAATAAGCATCCCACAGCACTTGACTGTCATGATGAGTAACCTGTATTGTGGACAGGAAGCCACTGTCAGGACAATATAGAGAGAGAATACTTTCTTGTAGACAAAAGTATCAGACAAGGGTGCATTTTACCTCCCTATTTGTTTAATCTGTACATAGAACATATATGAAAAACTGGGCCAGCTTCAAAAGAAAGGAGTAAAAACTGATGTTAAGAAACGTAAGTTACTTACAAGAGATGGTCAAGAAACTCATGGAATGAAGGGAAAGGGGAAAAAAAAAAAAAAAAAAAAAGCCTATTTATTATTTTATCCCTTCAATATATTTACCTTTAATCCTAATACACTTTTCAGATTTTTCAAATTTTATACACTTGAAAAAAAACCACACACCGGTTTTTGCCCTCAAATTGCAGCATTAATTTCTCTTTGTTGTCTGAAAATTTCCTCTTGAAGCTGTTTTTTTCATATTTGAAAAGATAATTTGAAGCCAGAGTTGGACTGTAGGTACATTGGTTTAATGTTTAGAAGCCACAGTCATGAAGAACAGCCAACAAAACATTGCTCTCATGTATGTATGCACTAACATGCAAAAGTAGCACCCTTTTGGTCCACTTTCTTCTTTTCTCTTTCACAGATTCTCTTAACTATTTCAGCAGTCTGGAATAGTACTTTCCAGTTATTCTGACACCCTATCCTTGCAATTGGTAAGCAAGACACCCTCCATGTCCCCCCAAAAACACCAGTACCCATGATTTTTCCAGCCAGTTGGGATACTTTAAACTTCCCAGAGGGTGGCATGCCCTTTTCATGCCACTGCATGGACTCCTGATTTTTCTCAGGCTCATAATGATTAATACAGGTTTCATCTGCAGTGACAACTCAGTTTAAAATTTTACCTTCATTGTCTCTGCGGAAGTCCAAAACCTGTTGTGAACACTTGACGTGAGTTATTTTTGAAGCATGACTATTCTTGGTACCCTTTTATTTATTCTCGCATCTTCCACTACAAGTTTTCAATTTTTCTGACAATGTCTGAAAATGTGGCCTCAACAGAGTGTCTTGGACGGAAGTCATCTTCAATCAACTCTCTTTGCTTGGAAAGGCTGTGCTACTTGTAAACCATGGATTTCCCAGGGTAACAGTCCCCATAAACCACTAATATCTCTTTCAAAATGGTTTGAGGAGTTTTCCCTTGTTTTGTGAGGAACTTAATAACAGAGCAAAATTCACATTTATCCATACTTGGGGTTTTCTTTAGGTATGATGTGCTTCTTCGGCGATATCTGAAAGAACATGGACGCAAGTAGGCTGAAATTTGGCACATATACTAATAAGTCATACAAACTGTGTGCACTAGTACTCCCACCTCTCTGATATACCACACCCATTCTGCTCATTTTTTGACTACCCCTCATATGTACAGATGACACCATCTTACTGGCAGAAAGTAGTAATGATTGGAAATGACTTCCAATGGAAGTGAAAATGCCAAAACAGGACTGCATTTGAACATCAAGACAAAAATCATGACTACAGAATACACAACTCTGACAATGGAAACAGAAATTCTTAAAAGATTTTGCTTACCTTGGCTTAGTAACCAACTCAACAGGAGAGTTCAGCCAAGAAATCAACAGAAGACCAAGACTCAGAAGGGCAGCAATGGAAGAATTACAATTATCAAGGGCAAAGATGTGTCATTAGAGACGTCTATGACCTTTCATACCTTCATATACCCAATTACTATGTAAAGATGTGAAACCTGGACAGTGAAGAAGAATAAGGAAAAAACTGGTTCCTCTGAAATATAATGTTGGAAAAGAGTTCTGTGGATACCCTGGACCGCCAGAAAGATGAACAAGTGGGTCCTAGAGCAAATGAATCCTGAAACATTGCTGAAAGCAAAAATAACAAAGCTGAAGCTGTCCTGCTTTCAGGTACATCATAAAAAGAAAGGGTTCTTTAGAAAAGATAATAATGTTAAGAAAGAGAAAATTCAGCAGGAAAAGAGGAAGATCAAACATGAGATGGATTGACTCCATAAAAGAAGCCATAAGAATGAGTCTATAGGAGCTGAACAGGGCTATGAAGGACAGGACACTGTGGACATCATGCATTAACTGGGTCACCAGGTATCAGAGCCAACTCAATGGCACATAACACACATACACATTAAAAAAAAAAGTCAAATGGCTGCTTAAAATATTTACTAATTTAGCTACAGATATTTAAAATCACCCAATAAAATAAGTTAACTTGTAAATAATGCTTTCTTCCACATTCAACTTTCATTAAAATTTTATTTAACTCCTTGACACCAGTGTCTGTATCATCACTAGAATCATTTTTTAGAGTGCCACTTCTAAGTTGAGATGCAGCACTTTTTGATCTTGTAATTGAAAGTTATCAGGAATTTTATTAATATCAGCCTAAAGTATCATTCGTCTTAAGACAAATTTTTTTTCATTCAATGTAAGCGCATATTCATTAAATGCTCAATGTACTCATTTATTATATCTTTTTAAAATGTTTTATCAACTCTTTTGAGGTATAATAAAATTCACCATTTTTAAGTGAATAATTGGAAAGTTTTGACAAATGTATAGTGCTGTAAGATTGCTACAATTACAATATAGAACATTTCCACTATCTCAAAAGGGTTCCCTCATGTTCCTTTGCAGTTAATCTCCTCTCCCCATACCTTGCCCATAAGAGCTACTGATCTGCTTTCTGTCACTATTGTTTTGCCCTTTCTAGAATATCCTATCAGTAGAAGCATACAGTACACAGAATTTTATGACTGGGTTAGTTCATCTAGTATAATCCCTTCAGACTCATCCAAGTTGTGGTATGTTATCAGTAGTTCATTCTACTATATAACTATATCACATTTTGTTTATCCATTCACCAGCTGGTAGACACTGGTTTCCAGCTTTTGGCTATTAGTAGTACAACTGCTACAAATATTCAACTATATCACTGTGAAACTGTTTTCATTTCTCTGAAGTAAATGCCTGTAAGTGGTATTGTTGGGTGTACTAGTTTCCTAAGGTTGTATGTATCACAAATCGGGTGGCTTAAAACAACAGAAATGTATTCTCTCACAATTTTGAAGGTTGAAATCAAGGTGTCAATAGGACCAGGCTCTCTTGAAGCCACTGGGAAAGAATGTGTTACATGTCTTTTTCTTATCTTCTGGTACTGTCAGTAATCCTTGGCAGTCCTTGGTTTATACCTGCATACTTCCAATCTCTGCTTCCATCACCATAGGGTGTTCTCTCTTTAGGTTTCTGTTTTCACATGGCCATCTCTCCCACTGTGTCCTCTGTGTCTCTCCTCTTCTTACAAGAACACAAGTTATATTAGATTAGGAACTCCTTACTCCAATATGATCTCATCTCAAGCTGTAATGATCCTATTTCTAAACAAGGTCACATTCTGAGGTACAGAGGGTTAGGACTTAACATATCTTTTGGGGGAACAAAATTAAACCCAGAACACTGGGTCATATGGTAAGAATATGTTTATAATAACAAACTGCCAAACTATTATTCAAAGTAACTTTACCATTTTGCCTTCTCTACAGTAATGTGTGACAGCTCCAGTTATTCCACATCCTTCCCAACACTGGGATCTGTTTTTGGTTGTTGTTTAATTTGAACCATTCTAGTATGTGTACAGTTGTATCTCACTGTGGTTTAATGTGCATTTCCTTCATGACTAATTACATTAAACATCACTGGAATTTACATAATGTTGTAGGTAACATGTCTATTACCGGTAAATCTTTTGCCCAATTTGAGCTAGTTTTTCTCACAATTAAGATGTAAGGGTTCTTTATTCTGGATACAAGTATTTTATCAGATAAAGGTTCTGCAATAATTATCTACCTATCTGTGACTAGACATTTCATTTTCTCAACAGTCTTTCATTTTGATAAAGATTTATTATTTGAGAAAAGGAGAGAGATAGGAAGAAGAGGGGAGGACCTAGAGCAGTCTCTATTGTTGCGTGTCATTAGTTGTGACATGGTTTCATTTCACCCAGGTGGATGTGGGGCCACGTAAGGCAGAACCCAAACCTGGGGTCTCCCGCACAGGAGGTTGAGTCATGCCGGCAGCTACCAGAGGCACTGTAGTTCAGCATATGGGTTTGCACATGCCAGGGCCAGGAATCAAACCTCAGACCTTGAGATTGTGAGGCAAGCAGTCAACTACTGAGCTATCCTGGCATCCCCATTTTCTTTATTTTATGATTTTGTATCCTAATACCATTCCTTAATCAAAAGTCATAAAAAATTTTTCATGTTTTATTAATTTTTATTGCTTTAGCTTCAACACTTATTTTTATGCACCATTTTGAGGTAAGTAACAGGCAAAAATTGAGACTCATTATTTTGCAAATGGACATTCAATTATTGCTTATATACCATCTACTGAAATCATTTCCCTGCTGAATTACCTTGGCACATTTGCCAAAAATCAATTGACCATTTATACGACCATCTATTCTTGGGCTTTCCATTCTGTTCCACTGATCACTGTAAGTCTATCTTTATGACAATACCACATTACCTTGTGATTACTGTAGCATTATACAGTATGTCTTAGAATCAGGTAGTACAAATCCTCCAAATTTGTTTTTCATTTTCAAAAATTAGAATGTCCAAAATGGTGCCAGCTTTGATCTGATCTTTCCACCCCGCCCACATCAAACAAAAACTTAGTAGTTCAAAGATACTATTCAAGAAAACGAGGATTATGTTTCTGCTGTTTAAAGAATGTAGTATATTGATAACACCTATCACACTGAAGGCTTATCTTAATATACCAATAGAGTTCAATTACATAAAATAAATATTAAACCCCAAGACAGCCAATTACTAAAAGATCAAAAGGATTCATTGTAAGTTTATATTGCCTATTATGTGACCCTCTTCTTGCCCCCATACCCCAATACAAGAACCCTGAGACTACAGAGTAAGACTTGTATTAGCAATAATAGTTACAATGATGCCTTGGAATTCGAACTTAATCCATCCCAGAACACTGTTCAAGTTCAAAACTTTCGAATTCCAAGACGAGTGGGCGTTCGGATAAAGCTATAGGCCATACAGTCCCATATTTTCCGGCGTATAAGACCAACGGGCGTATAAGACGACCCCCTAATTTTACAGTTAAAACATAGGTTGAGGCCTATATTCGCTGTATAAGACTACAGCCTCGGAAGTGGGGGTAGTCTTATACAGCGAATATAGGCCTAAACCTATGTTCTAACTGTAAAATTAGGGGGTCGTCTTATACACCCGGTCGTCTTATACGCCGGAAAATACAGTATATGTCCTACGCCAAACAACGCCAAACAACGCCAAAAAACGCCAAACAACGTGTTGGCGTTCAGACTCCAAAGCAGTGTTCAGATCCCGAGGCTAAATTTGCTTGCTTTTTTTCATTCAGATTACAAGTTGTTTGAGTTTTAGGGCATTTGGATTACAAGGTATCACTGTATTTAAAAATTAACTCATACACTTTAGAATTTATTTTTAAATCAATATAATAATGATAATTCTTACATGTAAAAAAGAAAAGTTATGGGGAAGCCAGGATGGCTCAGTGGGTTAAGAGCTCATCTTGCAGCCCCAGGGACCGAGAATCGAATCCCGGCCCTGGCCTGTGCAAACCTCATATGCTGAACTGGGGAGTACCCCCAGTTTGGTTCTCATCGGGACAAGACCCCAGCCCAGTTTCTGCCCTATGCAGCCCCAAGTCTACCTGTAGAATGAAACTATGTGTAAAAACTGATGATGTGCAAATATGGAGACTGTTCTGGGCCTTCCCCCTTCTGTCTGTCTCTGTATCTCTCTCTCTCTGTCAAAAACAATAAAAATAAATCTTAAAAAAAAAAAAAGTTAGTAGTTATAAGAACTATTTCAATGATCAAAAGAATACCTCAGAAAAAGGAATATTATATATGTATATACATATATATAAATGTATAACTAAGACTGGTAAACTTTTGAATTAGACAGAAACACTGGCTTTTAAAAAGTCATTAGTCTGGAACAATTTTAATCAGGAAAGGAGCTGATTGGTGTTAAACTGTTCTACAGTCCTTGTGTTATATAAGAGAGGGATTTAAAACAACAACGTATGATTTCTTTAAGTAGGATTGGTAAAATGTCAAGGGAACCAAAAAAAAAAAAAAAATAGAAATAGTGTGTATGATAAGCTCAGAGCTAACATCGTATTAAATGGAGAAAAGTTCAAAGCTTTTCTTCTAAGATCAGGAACAAGAAAAAAAAGGGAGAGAAATTAAGAAAATAATTACACTTACAATAATACCAAAAAGAATAAAATACTCAAGAATGAATTTACCTAAAGAGATGAAAGAATTAAATCACTTTAAATCTAGAAATTCCTGGTAAGATCTTTTCATTTAATGAGTCAAATAGTTCTAATTTTAGTGTCCTCTTAATTAAAACAAGGATTTCAAATTATAAGAAAATGCCAAAACAATCTATAGAATATGTAATCTACATCTGCTATACTCAAAAAAACCTGTTTTTCTGTTTCTATAAAAAGTAAAGTGTAAGCCTCAAATTACTTTCAAATTTCTTGACTAAATCTTCTGAAGGCTTTGAGTTTTTCAGTTTTTCCTACGATTTTAATTAAAACTGTTGAAGTATTCATTTCCAACATACTTTGATTCTACAACAAGTCTCTTCAGTTCTATCACCATTCTATTAACTACTCTGTTGACCTTCTAAATGAAATAAAATTACTTCTTGGTATGATTCAAATTTCAACAATTTTTTTTGAACATTTAAAATAATTTTTAGGGGAAGCTGGGATGGCTCAGCGGGTTAAGCACTCACTTTGCAGCCCCGGGGACTGAGGATCCAATCCCAGCCACAACCCGTGCAGACCCATATGCTGAACTGGTGTGTGGCCCCCAATTCATCTCCTGCCAAGGCAAGCTTCTCATGTGGGAAGCCCCCAGGTCAGCCCCCAGCTTGCAGGGGGCGTGCCTCCCACGTGGGAGGTCCTGCCCAGTTCCTGCCCCACACAGCCCCCAACCATTTGTGTTGAATGAAACCATGTGGAAAACTGATGATGTACAACTATGGAGACTATTCTGCCCCCCCCCGCCCCCGCCTTTGTCTCTGTCTCTGTCACTATCTCTCTGTCTGTGTCAAAAACAACAAAATAAATCTTTAAAAAATTTTTTTTTAATTAATTTTTTACAGGGAAGCCAGGATGGCTCAGTGGGTTAAGCGCTCACTTTGCAGCCCTGGGGACCAAGGATCAAATCCCAGCCCTGGCCTGTACGGACCCATATGCTGAACTGGGGAGTGCCCCAGTTCAGTTCTCACCAGATGAGACCCTGGCCCAGCTCCTGCCCTGTGCAGCCCCGCGCCCACCTGCGGAATGGAACTATGTGGAAAAACCAATGATGTGCCACTGTGGAGACTAATCTGGGCCCTCCCCCTTCTCTCTGTCTCTCTTTCTCTCTGTCAAAAACAATAAAAGTCAATCTTTAAAAAAATAAAATTTAATTTTTACACATTGTAGGTGAAATGGAAGTTTACATATAAATTTCTATAAATCCATTTCCTGCCCTTTCGAAAACTGTTTCCATATACAGTTGAACTATTTGAGAATTAAAAAAAAAAAAAAAAGAAAAGACTACACATTGACATTGCAGTTGTTATTATAGAAAGACAAAGTGTGAACTCAAATTTTTCTTTTTTGTTAACTCTAACATTGTCTCTAAAATGGTTCTTTACTTCTAATATACAGGGTCTGGCAGAAGTAACGCCCCTTTTTTATGAGCTGGTAATCTGTACCAGATCTTTTATTACAAAATCATAAGCATGTACTTCTGTAACATAACAATATCACACTCAAGCTCACCATATAACATTTTAGTTGAAATGTTCAAATTACTGTCAATCTCATCTGAGACAGAACAAGCCTTACGACATCAGAGTATTGCTTCTCTGCAGGACCTTGTATGCAAATATGACTGTGAAATATTATTAATAGACAATATCATTCAAATCCTAAATTAATATACAGTGACCCCATATTCCCATCACTTCTGAGACAATTACAATAACGGCATTGTAATTATTTAATCCACAGGTAAAATGACATCGTACTTAACAAGTATGATTAAAGATGACTCTTATATAACTGTTCTAAAAAAATTCCCTTAAATATATATTCCAGGCAATTATACCTGTTTTCATAATAAATGGCAAAGAAAAATATCAAAGCTATCTTGCTTTAACAAGGCTGAACACATTTTAACATCAACTAGCAGAGAAAAAATAGGTAACATCTTCAATCACAAAACTAACATGACATTGTACAAATTATATTTGTAAATAAAATACTGGTAATAACATTTTCTGAAAGCAAACTCACTTCACTGTTTTATATGTTAACAGTATGGCTTCTGGTTCATTTAGGAGAGTGTCTAGGACAGTGAATATGTTTAGGAATTCAAGTAGATGGGACAAAGTAGTCTGGTTTCTAGACAAATGAACAGACACTCTAATTCCTAAACTGTACCTCAAACTGTTATCCCTAATAATTACTTAATATTTTTAACTCTGATAATACTTCCAACTTTAGTCCCATTACCCATCAATGTGTGACTGACTAAAAGCCACAAGAATTAGTTATGCTAGATTCTAAAAATCTTTAGTATTTTTTTCATAGGTTGTCCTGTCAATGGGATCATGAGATTTTGCTATTGTTTTTATTAATGAAGGTTTTAATAAAAAAAGACATATAATCTACATCAGAAAAACTTAACTTTTGAAATAGCTGCATTTCAATTACTACAATTCAGGCAAACTACCTAAGTTAAAAACAAAACAAAACAACAAAAACACCGTATTTCATTTCTGTTAAAGACTCTGGAGAATCACATATTTGTTTTTTTAGAGTGTATAGTTTTTCATTTATAAAACCGCTACATCAAGTTGCCTTTATAAAAATAAATTACTCAATGAGAGAATCTAGGTGATGGGCATACAGGAAGTTGATATAGAGAGTCACTAAAAAAAATTTAGCTTTGCTATATGTTTAAACATTTTCATAATAAAATATTGGAAGAAAAAGATTACTGTAACAGTGACATCTACATAGAAGCACATCACAATTACATATTTACAATATCATTATATATGTAAAATGTGAAGTGTGAAAATAAACTGAGAAAAATTCAAAGTATAATTTATAGTTCTACAACTGCTTTATTAGACCTTCACCTACATCTGGTTACTGCCTGTTCATTCCATGATGACTGAAACTCAGTTTTCAAAATTCTTTATTAATCATTCCTTCTTTTTTGAAGAATTTTCCAAATTATTTTTCATACAATATGAGTAAATGACAGATGGTAGAAGGATGGGGTCTCAGTTTTTCCTAATCAAGTCTTAACATGCTCCATAATTCTCTCTAAGAGTCAATCTTATATACCAGCACCAACGGTATCAAACTCAATTAAAACATGGACCATTTGGTGCAACAGGCAAGATTCACGTGGGCCACATCACATTTACAAACGTCGCCGGAACTGAGTCAGCACATTTATACATGCCCCCAGGCCCCCAGGAAAACCACTGGGCCACGTGTATACTTGTCTTCAGTAGTTAAAGGGTTAATGAGGGAATTGTGTGTATGGTATTGCCTCGATCTCCCCTAAGCACTATTTTCTTCATAACAATTTTTTCTATTTTCATTTTATTTCAGAGCATCGTGGGCCACAAAAAATTACCTTGGGGGCCGCATGCGGCCTGTGGGCCGCCAGTTTGACACCCCTGTTATATACATTGTCAACCATTTTTTGAGAACAAGTTGGTAAAAAGACTAATCTTGGAAGAAGATAAAGATATTAATGATTATTTTTAAAAACAATCCTTTGGTGAATCATTACTAAAGTCTCCATATCAACTTTTGTCTCATAATAGAGGAATGAACATACATGTTTATCTCCTCCCCTTCATGACCTCTTACCATGATAGTAAAGAGGGGAGCAGGGAGTGACTAATCAGATCCATGACAAACAGATCCCATGTACTGGGAGATCTTCACAAATACAAGAAGTATCGTAACACAGGTTTTTCAACTGCTGTATCACTAAAGACAGTTAAGGCGCAGGGAGGAACTAAAAGGGTCTACTTAAATGAAGAATAATAAAAAAAGTAATAATATATTGAGCACTAGCATAAGTGGTGGGCACTATTTTAAGTAAATTCTATGCATTATTCAGTTCTCAAACATCATGGGGCAGACACTATTATTATCCTCAATATATAAAACCAATTGAGGTAAAAGAATTTAACAGACCTAAAGTCACACATCTATTAAGTGATGATATCAATACACCCCATGCCCTTAACTGCTTTGCTATACTGGATGTCCGTAATTTTTATGCTCAGAAATACTCAGAGGTTGTCAGAGCAGAGTTAAAGAGAATAACTACTGCCAAGTCAGGCAGTGTTAAGGAATGAGCAAAGTCCCTTGTCCTATTTCTGATGCCACCCAGCAATCCATGATTCCTTTAAGTAACAGGTTGCTGATTACCAAATGAAAGAACAGGCATTAAATTAATTTAATAATTTGTTATAAATATCATTGATAATAGATATATTGTAGCTAATTTTTTTAGAAATCAGAACACGAGAATATACTATTTGATGTAAACATAAATTTAAGAAATTAAGGTTAAAATACTGAATCCAATGTTAACAACTTAGTAACTTCAGCCAATTCAATCCCTCACTGTTCGGTATTAAAGTGATTCTCATTTATTCATGGATTTTTGTATTTGTAAATTCACCTACTCCCCAAAATATATTTCATAAACTTCAAATCAACAGTAGTGGCACAAATGCAGTCCTCTGACAGATGCGCAGAGCAGCAAAAAATTTGAGTCCCAGCTGAGGTAGAACAAGGCAAAGGCAACACCGCCTTCGTGTTCAGCTCTGGTACTGTAAAGATCTATTTAGTACAAAGATCTATTTTTTACATGTTTGTGTTTTGTTGGTGATTTATTGTCTGAAATGGCCTCCAGACATAGCGCTGAGGTGTTGTCAGGTGTCTCTAAGTGCATGAAGGCTCCGATCTGCCTTGTGAAAAAATGTTAGATAAGCTTCCTTGAAGGATGCGTTATAATGTGGTTGATCAGGCTCACCGTTAATGAATTAACAATGTATATTAAAGGTACCTTTAAACTATAGTGTCCAGCCTTTTGACTTCCCTGGGCCACACATAAAATACACTAACATTATCAATAGCTAATGAGCTTTTTAAAAGATTGCAAAAAAAATCTCATGATGTTGTAAGAATTTCTGTTGGGCTACATCCCACACCATCCTATGCCATAGGTTGGACATGCTTGCTTTAAACAGAAACAAAAACAAGGTCACGTATTGATCTGTTGACAAAAAATAGAATCAGGGGATCACAGGAACCTACCCCTGTATTTCCCTTAGGAAGCAATGCTTCAGCAGTCACTATTCAGTGTCTGTGACAGCATTATAGAACATAACCACTGCAAATAACAAGAAACAACAATTTCTTTTTCCAACCATCTTTCTGAAATGGATGGAGCTAATAAAATTCATCTTATTTTCCAGACAAACTTACTAAAAAAGTTAAATTTCCTACCAACTACTAAACATTCATTTTTAAAAACAGTGGTCCCTGATTCCTAGACTTAAAGTACTGACCATAATAATCTATAAGGAATATCTATATGCATTCCCACTTAAGTTGTCTTATTATTGTTAGTGATAATTAACAATATTATTGTTAGTACAGGTGTACTGCATTTTATAATTTCCAAAATTGTATGCACATTATTTTTATCTTTAGAAAAGTTGAGAGGGCAGCTTTCACTCTTAACAAAACTGATTGAAAAAGAAAAAAATAGTGGTTTCATATATACGAAAGACTGAGATCCTGAATTCTCAGGACTGTCATTCCAAACCTCCAGGTGCACTTAGAAATAATTCAGGTTAAGACAACAAAATCCAAAAACATTTCCCAACCTATTTATGGTCTTTGAAAAATATGAAGTATAACTAATAGAAATATATATTTAGTTCTACAAGAGTATTAAGAAATCTATAGGCTCAGATACTACTAAATTACTTTACTTGGTTCCATGACCACAAACACTGATATAGCATATCTAAATGAAAAATTGTGAGGTGGGAGAAGTTTACAATTATTTGAATAATTGATTTTTAAAATTTAGTTAACATGTTAAATGCCCAGGCTATTTTGTCTTGCTTACCGCTTGGCCCATTATATCAGATTTCACCGAAATGCTGGCGACCAGAGATCTGTTTAGGTTGTGATAAGGCTGAATGTTTATATATAGAATATATTTACTGTGTGAATATTTATTATTTACCGCAATTTGTACAATGTATTATTTTAGAAATGCTTTATATTTAGTCAGTTGTCTGCAACTCTTGTTCCAGTGCAGAAAAAGATTTTTCTTTACCCGTGAACGTGAAAATGTCCCCTAAACAGGGAGAAATTATGGCGAAGGAAAACAAAAAAGGAATAACCATTTTCTTACTTATTTAAAATGTATTAATAGAATGTAATTTTTTAAATTTCATATCATCAGTTAACATACAATACTGCGGCCTGCACGAAAAGTATACTGTCAGTCACTGGTGACTGACACGGTCCAAATGGGAAGTTGTGTCAGTCACCGGTGACTGACATGGCGCTTAACGTGTTAAGGACAGAAAAATATAATTTAAATGAGTAATAATTTCAAGAGGGAAAACAATACTCCATTGGGATTAATATCTTCTTTGCCAGTAAAAACACCATAATCTTAACTAATCTTATGTTTTTTAGCTGCAACTACGTTATTATATATGCAAATTCAAAAAAACTAGTATCCTACTATGCAATTATCTACTCCATATTTCTATACCTGTTAAACCACCTTTCTTCAAATAATCACTACTTTTTATGCATAGTCTATAAAATTGTTGACCAAGTATGCAATAACCCTTTCATTAGTTTCAAATGCATACACACTGGAACATTTTATATATTTAAATAAAATATTATAAAACAGGAAATATAAAATTCCCTTTTTTTCCATGTTCTATCATTCTGGAACACTAAAATATAATTAAAACTTCAATCTACCCAGTCAGCTACAACCATATCACTAGATTTTACACTCACATCAGAGTTCCTACCATATATATGTTGAGATTAAACTTTTGTACTTTCTAAAATCACGTAGTATTTCTTCTTTCCTTTTTAGATTTTACTTTATGTTTTTGACAGAGACAGAGAGACGAGGGAGGGCCCAGAGCATTCTCTACACTTGTATGTCATCAGCTTTCAACTTGGTTTCATTCCACACAGGTGGGCAGGGGCCAGGGCCAAGCTGGGTGGGAACCAGGCTGGGGGCCATCCACATGGGAGGCATGACCCCTCAAGCTGGAGGCCAAACCAGGGGCTGAAACTGAACTGAGGCCTCCCACATGGGAAGATTGACCCAGCAAGAACCGAATTGGGGCCATACCCTAGTTCAGCATATGGGTCTGCACGGACCTGGGCCAGGATTCAATCCTAGGTCCCCAGGGCTGCAAAGCAAGTATTGAACCCACTGAGCCATCCCGGTTTCCCCCTATTTTTTCTTATGTACTTAAGAAAGCCATTTTTAATTTTTCACTTTCTTTCTTTTAGCTTTATATGAAAACTAGTTTGAACATTTCTTCATAATCTACACTAATGCTTCTATTTGAATTTAGATCCCGGAAACAAAGGAGAGTTTAGTTACATTTGCCCAGCATATGGAAATGTGGTAGTAGCAGTGTTGAAGAATTATGAAATAAGGAGTAAAGAGGACAATAATCTGTTTTTATTATGTTATTGTTTATGATCAAAATCTTCAAATTGTTGGTTGGGGAGCAGGAATGGCTCAGTGAGTTAAGTGCTCACTTTGTAGTTCTGGGGACCGAGAACCAAATCCCAGAGGACCTATATGCTGAACTGGGGTGTGCTTCCCATGAGGGAGGCCCCCAGTTTGGTTCTCACCCCCCTGGTTCAACCCCTGGCTCAAGGGGGCATGCCTCCCATGAGGGAGGTTCCCAGCCCAGTTCTCCCCAGATGCGGCCCCCACCCACCTGCATGGAACAAAAACAATTGAAAACTATGGACATACAACTATGGAGACTGCTTTGGGTCCTCCCCCTTACCTCTGTTTCTGTCTCTCTCTGTTTCTGTCAAAAACAATAAAATAAATCTTAAAAAAGAAATCTTCTTACCCAATTTATGAACTGAACTGTATCCTAACCCAAGTGATTAAGAAGCCCTAACCTACAATACTTCCAAATGTGACCACATTTGGAAATCAGAGTCACTGCAGAAGTAAAGATGAGTCAGTCATACCAGAGTAAGGTGGGGCTTTAATCCAACAAGGCGTATATCTTTATTAGAATAAAAGAGACACAAAATCACTCAGGGAGAAGATGGCCAGGTGACAACAAAGGCAGAGACCAGAATATTGCATCTATCAAGCAAAAAATGCCAAGGACTGCCTGCAAACACCAGAAGCTAGACGAAGCAAGAAAAATAATTTCCCTGAAGGCTTTCATGTCTGTCCCTGCCCACTCCTTGCTTTCCAGAAAAATTCTAGCCTCCAAGACTGAGAAAAATTTATATGTAAAGCCACAGTTTGTGCTTTGTTACAGCAGCACAAAAAAATTAATACATCAACCTTCCAAACAAACAAACAATCAATCAATCAAACAAAAAACCAGCACAGAGACTTTAAAATCACTGGTACACTGTGACCTCCAATGAAAATAACTTTCAATATAATTACAAATGAAACTTCCCAACTCCTGAGAGATCTATAGATGGTATACCTTCAAAATGCAAAATGAAAACAAAACCCATACTATGCTTTCCAAAGTAACAATATGAAACAAATTAAAAATGTCACTGCACACTGTTTTGAAAGTTTTAAAAATTTATAGTGCAGGGGTGAAAAGGAGATTAGTGCAAAGTTAATATGCTTCTGAGTGACTTTTCCAGCAGCAAATTTTGAGAACTGACCTACCGGTAACATGATCAAATGTTTTAATGTCTGTCAACTAAGAGTCCCCACACATCCATATTCTCATAAATTTTAGAAGGGAACTTCAAAGTTTTAGTATTTCAACTTCCTCATTTTACAATGAAAAATCTGAGACCAGAGAATGTAGATCTCTCCTGCTCCTAGCCCAGATAACTGTTTATCAGGATAATAATTCTCCCATACACAAACAGCATGGAACTTACCTAGATCATCCAGATACTGAAAACAAACAAACAAAAACAAACAATTATGTACCGATATGTTGTACTGTTACACTATGGTCATTTATTGAGATATTACCATTGTATAAAATCAGAGATAAAGAATATTGGCAAAATGAAAAACCAAAATGAAAAAGCCCTAACTCTTGCAATTAAAATGACTTCCTTTTTCAAGCTCTTCCAAACCTCCTTATTTAAAGTTCTAGTAAAAGAACAAACATTAGAAATTGAAACAAAATGCAGAGATGTCAGTAGATGAGAAAGGCACACAATTTTAACTACTTACACTCCCCTCTGGGTCCTTTGGCATCAAAAACTAATAATGAATGGATCACCGGCACTAAAGTATATGTTTGTGTATAAGTACATACATACACAACACCCCCATAAATATATAGTACACACACGATGTCTTTCTATATGTCAAATATATGTGTATAGATGAAAATATTAACCACATATATAAGCATGAGTGCTTGTGTGTGTATGTTTATGTATGTATAACACCACCAAAATTACATTCTTCCAAGAGGGGCAGAATCTTTAAGTATAATGTTCTTTAGATTTTACTGGCATTAAGTACTAATATAACTTTTTTTAAGAATGGACTCAATCCCTTAGGTCAATTGCTCTCTTTAGAAAAACAACCAGCCTAAATCTCCTACCCTCTGGCTATAAAAGCCTTCTTTTTAGTTGGTAACAGTAAGAAAGGCAAGCTAAAGTAATCTGGATGTAAGTATTATTTAAATTAAAAAAAAAATTTAAACCTTTTATTTAATACTCTTTTCAATAAGCAATACTTCTATACAAAAATAGATCAAGGGAGAACCCAGACCTAAAAGAACAGATGAATCAAATCTAGTAGTGGCCACATCTATTGGAGGTGTGCTGTGCATAATACTACATGTACCAGAGACAACTTTGGCCTCTTTTAAACCATTACAAGATGGCATTCTTCAGAGCGTTTTCCCCTTCTGTAATATCTTCTCAGTCTACATTCACCTATATGAACTTTAACCATACTTACTGCCATCTATTCACCTAAAGTTTTCAAGTAATTATTACTGGGCCCAGAGTGCTTTTCTGAGCTAGACCAGCAACATTCCATTTACACTGAATGTCCCTCACTTAACTCAAACTCAATTTATTCAGAAATGAACTGAGAACCTTCCCCCTAATTCACTCCATCACAACCACAATCACTGAAAACAAAAAAAAAACAACAAAAAAAGAACTTCCATCCCCACTTTGGTCATTATCCAAGATATGGCATCATATTCACCTCCTTGCTCATGTCATATAGTAGTTATCCTTAACATTCCCTATCTCCTTCACCATCCACTCTTTTCAATCACTAGATTAATGTTCATTTTCTGGTATATCTTACATATATCCATTTCTTTCCATCCCCACTGCCATTACCATCATCTCCTCCCTGGACTAAAGTTATTTTAACTGATCAGCTATCACCGCCCCCCCCCCGCCCCCCCCACCACACACACACCACCTTATTCTCCCTTCTGCAGCACATTATTCTCCCAAAATGACCGTATTAATACCATGGTCCAACTGCTTTTCCAGAACGTTGCCATTCTCCATTAAGAGGTATGGTCTCTCTTTCACCTCTTAAATTTGGGTGAGACTTCGATGAGCTGAATGTATAAGTAATGCTGTATGATTTCCAAGGCTAGGTAACAAAAGGCAACACAGCTTCCATCTAGTTCTCTGTCTTTCTGTCAAAATGTTTGCCCTTGAAACCCAGCCATTGTGTTTAAGGAAGCCCAGGCCACATGAGAAAGCCATGCTCTCACCACCCCAATCTTACTCTGGAGACAGTTAGCTGCTATGTCATGAGGACATTTAAGCAGCCTATGTGATGAGGAACTAAGGCTTCCTGCCAATAAGCCAATGAGAAATTGAGACCTGCCAACAACTATGGGAGTGAGTCATCTTGAAATGGATCTCCCAATCTAATGGGAATTTGCAGATAACTTATAGCCTGTGTAAAGCTCTCCCAAATTCTTGACTCACAGAAAGTATATGACAACAATGTTGGCTATTTTAGCCACTAACTTGTGGAGCAGTTTATTAAATAGCAATAGATAATTAACATGCATTTATAGGACACTACCATAAAGTATTTTTCCTTTTTTACATTTAACACATTTGCAATTTAGAAAGATTAATGTATATGTCTTCCTTACTAAAAAGGAAGGAGTATATGGGTGGAGACAAAGCCTGACATATTATTGATACCAAATCAAGTCTAATACAAAGTAGAAACTCCAGAAATAGTCAATGTGAGAAATGTCAATTTATCAGTATCTCTAAATTGACAACTAAACATATTATAATGAAACTTTAATGTGATGCCACCAAATGACTTAATATCTTAATTCAAAAAGACGTTAATTACAATTATATAAATATATTTAGATATAGGAATGTGTGTGTATATCTCTGTGTGTATCCAACAATTAGTATATATAAAAGACCCTGCATTCATTTTACTACTCAGATCTTCCAAACTGACTTCAGACGTAACAAAGAGTACTTTCTGCATTACATGTTAAACCTCTGTGCTTATCTGAGAACATGTGGTTATAAGACAAATGACTTTAAAACAATTGGACAGATAAGTGACTTGAAATCAATTATACAAACACAAACATAAATCCGTGAGCACACGTATATGGTCATGTGTGTGCATAGACACACAAACATACACACAATATCCTTTGCCATGTTTGTTAATTTTTATGATAGTAGAGTACCTAAAATACACAACAAACTACCTACGAAATAATGTAAATCTTAAGACAATATTGATTCAAATGACAATTCCAACTAACAGATATTTTCACTGTCTATCAAGTAAATAAGACAAAATATATGCCTAAATTGTTTGAAATTTTTACAATATACACTAATATATGTAATAGATCTGTTAAGACTAATCTAAATGCTTACTTTTCAAAAATGTCATTCTTAGCCAGAGGCAAAACAAATCTGTAGCTAGTGACCAACGACACTACTTTCTCTCCTCCAAAAGATAACTTTTTCCCCTTTCTACCAACCTAGTAACTTTGAGTCCTCTTACAGTAGAGAAAAAATAGTTCTACCCTTCCACATATAATGACAGTTTAATTCGGAAAATATGATGTATTCTAGAGTCCACCTTGCTTACTAAATTTCACTCAAGGACTTTAAAAGCAAATAAATGAAATCATTATTTATAATTTAAATTAAATAATTGGGAAAACTGTTACAATCTCTATCGTTTGTTCTTCCTAAAACCAATTAGAAAGGGGACATATGGCTCTTTCATTTCAAAAGCTAAAATAAAACAAAAAATAATGGTATAATCCAACTTCTATAACACTATTTGCCAGAGGATCAATGTTTAAACTGTTGTTATAGCTTACACAATGCTGGGTATCAAGATGAAAGTTGAAGAATGGAAGAACATTACCTGGCAATGAATATATAGTTAAATATGACGCTTCTATTATCATGGCTCCTTTGCATTCTTTGGGTTATCTTTCTAAAAAAAATTTTGTTTTGTTTGAGAAGTACTAAAAAGAATACTGGACTAGAGCCTAGAGATATGGACTTTTATTTCTACTTTGATCAAAAATCAGTCAAGACCTGTGGCCAAGTTACTATACTGCTCCGTGATTTTACCAACAAAGTTGAAGGGCTTGTAATAAGTCCATAAAGGACCTGACTGTTGTATGATGTGCAACTGAAGCTGCTAAGTCTTCTTTGGTAAGTTTTAACTTGGGGCACATACCCTATCTGCAGATGTGCACAAAGAACAAGCAAAAGTCTGAGGCAGATTTGAATATTGCTAATAAGCACATCCACTTAAGAGTAAAATACAAAAAAAGGAGAGAATGTAACAAAACTACCAGCAGGAGATATATATATTCATTATTCTATAACATCATACCTTTTTTTTATCCCCCTAAATTGGTTTTATTAGTCAAAGGCTGTTTTAGCGACTTTAAAGTCCCACTAGAAAACATTGTTTATGCGAACAGAAAAAGGAAAGTACATGACACTGAGAAAAATTCTACTAGCTATTGTTTTCCTTTTATATCAAACTAAAGCACAATAGAGTACAGCTTACCACAAGTATGTATTTTCAAATTATTATACCAGTACTATACCAGAAGTAATACTTTTAGCAGACTTTCACCATACTGAGTCTAGTAGGTTAAACATGATGATGCAGAAAGGGTAAAAAAAAAAAAAAATGATGTGAGTAGGATCTTATTACAACCATGTATCTGGCTAGAATTGAAAGTAGAAATGGTATTTACAATATCAAAATACAAATACATTCGAGAACAATTAAGAACAGTAAAAAATTTATTTAAAAGAATTGGAAGTTAAGTTTATCAAGAAAAATGAGATTGTGCTTTTATAATAAAAAGCTTTATAAAGTAGCTAAATGCCAATGTGTTTTATTAGTAACATCTTACAATTCTAGATATCAACAAGTCCTTAAAATGGTACTTCTTACATTTTTTCTAGGAATTAGTGTTAGCATGTATTCCTGGAGGAGTCAGAAGAAAATTTTACAATACTTTAGTAAAGAAACAAATATTAAAAGGTAGAAAATTATAACTGTTCACTGACTTCAAGCAGGTGTATACACTACAATACGTAAAAGCAAATGACAATTTAATAATTCATAGGGAGTTTTAAAGATAGTAAAAATAATTTACTTTTCAGTTACTTGTTTTGTATGTGCCCAATTTCTCAACATCAAAAATGTTACATGCCTAGGGAAAGTATCAGACTAGCATTAATATAACAATTACTCAATTACTGGGAAAGATTAGGGACTAGATAGGACATTCTTCAAAAGGAGAAGGCAGGTGACAAAATGTTAGAGTTGGCTAAAAGAAATTCCTTTATCTTTTAACTATTTCATGCAAATAGTATAAAATATGCTGATTTTGAATAAATCAAGTTTAGAAATGCTATAGTATTTAATGAATCAAAACCCAATGTTACTTACATTTAACTAATTTTATGTTCCCACTGGAAAATAAATTACAGCCTAGTCTGGTGATGAAAGAGAATAGCTGAGCTTTGAACAACATGGGTTTGAACTGTGCAGGTTCACTTATATGTGAATTATTTTCAATAAATACATTGGAAAAAATTTTGGAGATTTGCAAATAAAAATCTTGCAGATAAACTAGTAGCCTGAAAATACCAAAAATGTTTTTTTTTTTTAAAGTTAGGTATATCATAAATGCATAAAATATGCACAGATCCTAGTCTATTTTATCATTTACTACCACAAAATATTTACAAAACTGTTATAAATGGTTAAAATTTGTCAAGACATTCACATATAACACTTACTGCACACACAGCACCAGTCACAGTGGAAAGGTAAAAAAATAAAAAGATGCATTATATCATAACTGCATAAAATGAACTTGAATACATATTGTACTACTGTAATAATTTCATAGCCACCTCCTGTTGCTATTGCAGAGAGCTCAAGTGCTGCCAAATATCTGCTTAAAACGCCATGTGACTCTAAACGATTCCGAATGACTAGTTCCTTTCTCAAGTAAACTGCCCATCTCAGTATAAAAGTGATCTCTTATAGTTCCCACATATTTTCCATCACGTTTACTGCAATACTGTAAACCTTGAATAACATCATGGGACCCATACAAAATGCCACTAGTGATGCTGGAAGTACTCCCAAGAAGCAGAAGAAAGTCATGACATTACAAGAAAAAGTTGAATTGCTTGATATGTGTGTACCATAGATCGTGGTCCGCAGCTGTGGTTGCCCACCATTTCAAGGTAAGTGAATCCAGTGTGAGGACCATAGCAAAGAAAGAAAAGTAAATTTGTGAAGCCATTGCTGTTAGCTACACCAGTAGGCATAAAAATATTGCACCCTTTGTGAAGTTCCTTTTTCTCTTTTACTGAAAATGCAGCATTATGTGGGTGCAGGACTGCTGTAAGAAAGTTGTAGCTATATAGTTTAACATGATTGGAGAAAAAGCAAAGTTACTGCATTGTAAGTTAAAGCAAAAGGAAGGCGAAGGATGTAAAACTGAAAAATTTAATGCTAGCAAAGGATGATTGATAATTTTCTAAAAAGGTTTGGCTTAAAAAACGTCAAGAAAACAGAAGTAGCTTCGAGAAGTAGCTTCTATCGACCTAGAGCAGAGACAAGTTCCCAGATGTCACTGAGAAAATCATTGATGGGAAAAACTATCTGTCTGAACAAGTTTTTAACCCAGACAAAAGTGCCCTATTCTGGGGGGAAATTGCCACAAAGGACCCTAGTAAGAAGATAACAGAACACCAAGATTTAAGGCAAGAATGGCTAGCCTAAGTCTATTGTTTTGTGCAAAAACAGACAGGTTTATGATCAGGACTGCCCTTATCTATAAAGCTGCTAATTCCCAAGGTTTGAAGGGAAGACAAACATCCACTGCCAGACTTATGGTTGTAAATAAAAAGGACTGGCAATCAAGAACCCTTTTTCTGGATTGGTTCATCCATACTTACCGTACGGGTAGTCCCTGAAGTCAGGAAGTTTGCCAGTAAGAAACTGCCTTTTAAAGTTCTTTTGACATTGGACAATGCCCCTGACCACCCAGACCTTCATCATCAAAGATGTCCAAGTGGGTCTACTTATGCCTTAACACATCTCTCACTCAGCCTCTAGATGAAGGGGTCAAAAAGACTTTTAAAGTTCATTATACATGGTAGTGTATGGGAAGGGCTGTCAACACTTCAGAAAAGAACTTTAAGAGAAAATATCAAGCAAGTTTGGAAAGATTACACTATCAAAGATGCTTTTGTTGTCACAGAAAAGTCATGAAAGCTATCCAGCCTGAAACCATAAATTCCTACTGGGGAAAAAAGATGCAGTGTGAATGACTTCACAAGATTTTTGACAGAGCCAATCAACGAAAGTATGAAAGAGATTGTGGATATCACAAAAAAGGTGTGTGTGTGTGCGTGCATGGGGGGGCGGGGGGGAGGGGAGGGTTTCAAGCCATGGAATCTTGGAGAAATTCAAGAGCTAATAGATACCACAACAGAGGAATTAAAAAATGATGACTTGATGGAGATGAGTGTTTCCAAACCAGTGCCAGATGATGAGAAAGAAGATGTACAAGAAGCAATGGCAGAAAACAAATTTATACTAGATAGTCTGGCAGGAGGGTTCCAATTGTTCAAGACTGCTTTTGACTTCTTTTATGACATGTACCTTTCTATGATACTGTTACTGAAACTAAAGCAAGTGGTGAAGAATCTGTACAGTACAGAAACATTTTAAGAGAAATGAAAAAGCAACAAAATCAGACAGAAATGATGGTATATTTCTGTAAGGTTACACCAAGTGTGCCTGCCTCTCCTACCTGTCCTACTTCCTCTGCCTCTGCCACCTGAAACAGCATACCCAAACCCTCCTGTCTCAACATGAAGACCATGATAAAGACCTTTATGATGATCCACTTCCATACAGTTAATAAATTTATCTGTTATGCATGTATGTAACTGTCTTCATGTGCAAATCTAGTAACTATGTGGAAAGAAATGCATGAGGCAATTTTGTCGTTATCACCATCATCATCTACGTCATCATCATCATCCCTAAGTATTCATTGTGTAGAACATCATGTGCAAAACTTATTGGACATAGATATCCTATCCTTACATAAAAATGATGTTAGTGATATTTAAAATCAATGTGTTAGTTTACTTATTGTTATATAACTTCGTTTTCAAATAATCACATTACCATACAGTATGTCTCCCCCCCTCCCTGTTATCAGAGAAACTGTATCACAGCCTATCATCACAAGTGTTTTATGTAACGTTTCCAATACTGCATTATGAATATGACTGTAATATATGCCATAAATATTTTATAATGACCATTCACTAGTGTATAGGCTAGGCTACCATGAAACAATTGTCATAAGGCAGTCATATTGCTATTTCTTCTTCATCAGTGCATGAAGCATTACAACTGTCTATAAATATGAATTTTTCACATTATCTTTTCATTTTTGAGGCTTAGTGTTAGTAACACATATAACATTTACAGTGTTTTGTATCATATAAGACAATATTAATGTAGATAATGACAGACTGTTCATCTTGTAAACAGACAATGTAAACTTTTGGTAACAATAAATACAGTGCAGTACTGTTAATGTATTTTCTCTTCCTTCTAATTTTCTTAACATTTTCTTTTCTCTAGCTCAGTTTATTGTAAGAATATAATACATACATCATATAAAATGTGTTAATCAACTTTTTATCTTATTGGTAAGACTTCTAATGAACAGTAGATTATTAAGTTTTGGGGGAGTCAAAAGTTATAGACTTTTGATTATATGTGTGGAGGGGTGAGTATCCTTGTTCAAGCAAGAGTGTAATGTGAGACTGAATGCTTAGTCAAAGACTTAAGTGAGCATCATGGTCATAACCTAACAAATTATTATTTCAAATTTAGTTCTCAAGGAATTAAATCACCATCTCTTCACTGTTTAATGTTTGCTTGTTAAGAAGCTGATCTGCCTTAAACATGCCCAGCACTTTTTAACCTGCTTTAATTTAAATATGCCCTTCTCCCAAACCAAATCCATTGAGGAATTCCCTTCCCCCTCCACTATCTTCCTTGCCACTAGAGATTATCACAGCAAGGCCCAATCACTTTGTCTGCTAAAACCTGGAACTGCCCAGCACTGCCATAAACGGCTTGGAACTGGGAAATCTTTCCTTACACAACTGGGGCTGCAGTAATGACCTTGGAACTAAGTGCATTTTCTACCAGTAGTCAGCTTCTTTGTGTGCAAACAAAATGTGATGGCCACTTTAACAACATACAAGACCAGTACAGTTAAGAGCATGACTCTGGAGCTAGTCTCCCTAAGTTCAAATCTTGGTTCTACCTTTTACCAACTGCATGATCCTAGGTGATTACTTTATCTCTCTGTGTCTTAGTTTTCTCATCTCAAAGTGAGAAGCACATAATAATTGTTCAATAAACACTAGCAGGATTATCTGCAAAGCATCCAGCCAATTCTGATGTGGATTAGCATAGGAATCATATTTGTCTGTATCAGAGAGACCCCATGTCACAACCAGTAAATTATCACTAAGGCCAAAGTTTGAACTGATTAAATCTTGACACTTGTTTGGTTTTATTGTCAGTGTATGCTTGGGGAACAAGCAGAAATTGACCGGTAAAAGCTTGTGTAAAAGTTTAGGATTCAATTCAATATAGTGGCCATTAGCTACATGTGGCTATTACCATTTTAAGTAAGTAAAACTGAATTACAAATTCAGTTCCTCATTTGTATTAGTCACATTTGAAGAATTCAGTTCCCACATGTTAACAGATTATCAGACATTCTAGTATACCATTGCATAACGCTTTTTTGAACAACACTGGAATACACAGAGCCCTATAACAGCACCATATGTTCGTTCTACTGGCTTCCATTCGCTGTCTAGCTTGCCAGTGAGGAGTAGCAGAAAGAGCATTTGGATGCAGTGCTTCTCCAGAAAAGGTAAAGCTGAGACCAAAGCTTTAATGGAAGGTCCAACCGCCTAATTAATTTCAGCTCCAATTTTCATCGCCTTATTAGAGAACAGTGTTCTATAGATCTTGCTCACATATTTTCTAAGCATAAAGGAAAAAAGAGACCATTTTTACTTAGTTCAGTTATACTTAGTTGACTTACTCTCCCTTCCCCCAAGTTCAGTCTATTCTGTTCATAAAACAATAAAAGTGGTAATAGGTTTTTGTTTTTAACCAGTGGACAGTAACAACTGGGATTGACTAAGTAGTTGGTATGGGAAACAAACTGGCCATGTTTATCCCTGTGCCATACCCTACTGTCCAGATGAGGTGAAAGAATAAGAAAGCCAGTTCTTCCAATTTGACTCAGGAACTCTGAAAATCTGAAAGGTCACTTCTTTTCTTTTTCTCATCCTATTCAAAGGGTGGTGGGCATATAGGATCTGATTTACCCAAATTATAATTCCACAGTTATCAAATCACCACAAACTGCTCTAACGATAGAATTATGAAAACCTCGTGCCAAATCTGGGACAAGAGCGTTGGGACAACTTAGAAGGACTAAGGAATGAAAGAGACCCAAGACTACCAGTCTCAAAATATTACCTGATCAGAGTTGCCGCAAGCTAAACAGTTCATCATTTCATAACATTTCCCATGCAGTATCTTGCTAGAAAGACGATTAAATTATTAAATATTTTAAATTCTGAATGGCCTTTAAACTAATTTCATTTTGAAATTTTAAGTGTTGCAGTTCTAATAGTAATTACTTCAAAGATTATTCTTTTAAAAATCAGTCTTATATGAAGTATTAGAGGGTTTCCAAAAGGTATCTACCTAATATTTATTATTTGCAAAAAACAAATGTTTTGAAGTTGGATTGCCTTATGATGAAAATACCCAGAGTTGCCAGATTCAGCAAATAAAAATACAGGATAACCTTCCAAATGATTTCTTACAACTTCATACAAATCTACAATTGCTTCAAAATAAAAAGTTCAATAAAGAAAAGCATAGGACACCAAGTAAATTTGAATTTCAGATAAACAAGGAATATTTAGTATAAATATATCCCATGTATATTTGGGGAATATAAAAAAGTTATTCCTTGTTTACATGTAATTCAGATTTAATTAGGTGTCTTATATTTTATCTGACCACCCTACACCCCAAAAGTTTAGTCTTCTTTGTAGAATCTGGAAAAACAAAGAGTGGAAGTTGACAAAATATGAAATCATAATCAGCATGGACAAAATAAAACAGACACTGGACAAAGAGGTGCACCTTTAAAACAAGTGAAGACATGCCTATGAGAACAAACCCTAAGGCTCTGAATTTAATGTCAGTGCAAGAGAATCTTTTTGGAGGAAATTTTTCTACATTAGTTGTGCTCAATTCTAGCTCCATTCTGTTAATTTTATCCTGTTGACACAATCCCAAATACTGCCACAAACTTGTGTCTCCCAATAACCCACTGTTCTGGCTTGCTCTCTGACAGAGTAAGAGACTCTAGAAATGCCTCCTGAATCTGTTCCTACATAACTAAGTATGGATCCTCTCCCTCCAGCTAGGGCAGCAACCTAAACCTCAGCCCAGCCACTGGTAATTAGGATCAGTATCTTGGTTTCCGTAGTTGTAGCTATAGATACAAACCAAAATCTTGGACATAGGCTCTTCAGAAAAACTAACAGAAGCAATTCAAAACATCTAGTTGAGGCTTAACAAAAAAAAAGTACAAGCATACATTATAGATATTGCACGGTCCATTCCAGATCACCACAATAAAACAAGTATCCCAATAAAGCAAATCACAAATTTTTCCGTTTCCCAGTATATACACAAGTTTACACTATACTGTAGTCAATATTAGGTGTGCAAAAGCACTATATCTTAAAAAATGTACATGCTTTAATTTCAAAATACGTTATTGCTAAAAAATGCTACCCAACATCTGAGCCTAAGTTATAAAATCTTTTCCTCATGAAGGTTCTTGCCTCAGTGTTGACGAAAACACATCTTCAAGGAGCAATAAAGTGAAGTGCAATAATATTAGGTACACCTGTAAACTCATTTTGGTAAAGTCAATCAAAAATACTAATTAGGGAAGCCAGGATGGCTCAGTGGGTTAAGCGCTCACTTGGCAGCCCTGGGGACCGAGGATCGAATCCCAGCCCCGACCCGTGTGGACCCATATGCTGAACTGGGGAGTGCCCCCAGTTCAGTTCTCACCGGGGTGAGACCCTGGCCCAGTTCCTGCCCTGTGCAGCCCCGCACCCACCTGTGGAATGAAACTAAGTGGAAAAACCAATGATGTGCAACTATGAAGACTGTTGTGGGCCCTCCCCATTCTCTCTCTATCTCTGTGCGCGCACGCGCGCTCTCTCTGTCTCTCTGTCAAAAACAATAAAAATAAATCTTAAAAAAAAAAAAAATAGGGGACGCCAGGATGGCTCAGTGGGTTAAGCGCTCACTTTGAAGCGCTGGGGACCAGGGATCAAATCCCGGCCCCAGCCCGTGTGGAACCATATGCTGAATTGGGAGCTCCCCCAGTTCAGTTCGCTCCCTGTCTCTGTATCTCCATCTCTCTCTCTCTCTCTGTCAAAAAAAAAAAAAAATAATAATAATAATAATTAACCCAGCCCTTTGTAAACATCTTTGCCATTCATTCCACAACTCAATCATAAAAATATGTATTTAAGACACAAATATCCAAGGTTAAAGTTATAAAAACAGATCAGCTAAATGCAATAGAGGAAAAATGTACATTTATATAACCACAACAAATTCTTCAACAGTTCTGTAACAGGAAGCTATTATAAACCAAGGGAATCAAACTAAAATCCTCTGAAGTACCAAGTAGGTAATAAAAATTAGTTAAGAAGCCAACATACTGGGAAAAATGAGGACTAGGGATAATGCCTGTCACCCCAAAGGAAATACATATGGATTTTCCTACTCAGTTTCATTCATTTGACTTGTGGTAAGCCATTTCACATCTGCAGCCCTCCTCATAACCTATATATATTCCAATGGAGTTAATGATACCCAAATCTCAAAGATAGAGCATTCACCTAGGCATGAATCATATGTACCTAACACCTCACCCCCACTGCACTCACCTCTTTGTGTCGGATTCAAGGATGAACCCAATTAGAGTAAATAAGATGCAATTAGACTTCTGATATAAGTACTGAGACCAAGACTCTCACACTACTTCACACTGTATCTGAACCTAGAGGAATTAGCTGGAAGGTACAGTTATCTTATGACTATAACAACAACAACAAAAAAAGCCTGTGTAATAATGGAATCAACTAAGGGAGAACAGAGCTAGCAAGTAGAGAGGGAAATTAAATGTTGATGGCAGGCCGAAGGACAACTCTACTTTGAACTTGCCAGTTACGTGAAAGAACTTTGATTCAGTTTTGCTATTATTTAATTACACCAACAAATTCATGTTGTTCTAAAGCCAGTTTGGTGTAAATTTTCTACTACTGCAACCACATGACTCCAAACACAGGCATTAAAAGTCAACGTTTAAAAATAACACACACCAAAACACAGTGCTGAGTTTGGCTGACAGGCTCTGCCAGTATGCAAGAATTCACAAATATATTCTTGTGTTTCATTTAAAATTCTTTCAAAATATTTTCTTTATAAGACATAGTCTACCTTAAGATTTAACAAATACTACGTTTCAAAACTGTATTTGGCAAAAGGCCAAGAAGCAACAGCGGCCTTGGTTGTCACTTACAATATATGTTACTTTTTTCCACAGTATAGCAGACTATAATGCCTTCACTTCTTTAAAAAGAAATGTCCTAAGCATATGCCTATAACACACAAACATAAATTTTAAAGTATTCCTTGCCAGAGTACTGTGCTAAACTGATTATCCTTATCACTTCACCCCACTCCACACACACATTCTTTCGCCTGCGCACACACACGTTTCACATTTCTCACCATCAGAACATTTAAGGCAGTATGAAAAATAGCATGATCTTTGGGATGAAACAGATTTGAGTTTGAATCTTGAGTCCATCATTATTTAGTATGTCTTTAGTCACATAATCTCTCAAAAATTTATTCTGACTTCTAAAAAGATGGTAATATCTGCCTGAGAGAACTGAGAAATAAGGTAATACATGTAAATTACATACCAAAATGCCTACCATAGTCAATAGCTGTTGTTCAAATGGAATACATAGCTGAAATTAAGTGACATTTATTATAATTAAACACACACAAAAGTGACAATCAAAATGTACAAGACTAGATGTCTTGGAAAACAGTCTGGTTCTATTGTGTAATATGTGCAAACTAATAAATTTTGCTTTATGAAGCATTTTAATCATCACTTTTAGTGTCCAAAACCAGCATGCTTAACTATGGAATCAGGGTAGTGAATAAAAACCACAATCCAAAATACAGCGAACTAACCGTATCTTATTTAAAGTTTATACCAAATGAAGCCTTACATAATTAGATTAAGTCAATTTTACATTTTGAGACAATATTATCCCTCCTGGAAGTGAGTTCTTAGAGACATACCCTAGGTAATTTGAATTTAAGTTATTTACAAAGTATTTCTAGAATGTCTAGAGTGAGAACACCACATCTGCTCATTAGGGATTGTTTGAAACATGAGTACTGCCAATGGTAAGATTATCTACAACAGGGGTCTCAAAACTGCAGCCCGCGAGGCCCTCTCATCCGGCCCGTGGAGACCTTTTTATCTGAATAAAATAATATTAAATAAATAATTAAAAACAACATCTATGTTTTGATTCTTTTTTATTTGGACCTCGAGTGTGTAGTCGGCCCCCAAACTGCTGTTTGATAGTTAATGCGGCCCGCGGGCTAAAAAGTTTGGAGACCCCTCATCTACTAGATAAAACAGTTACAAATACATTAGTTCACATTTACTAAAAAGGTGTGAATATAAAAAGTAAATTCATATAAATGACATTTCAGCTTAGAAAACCAATGAAAATATATTAAAATCCAATATAAGCTCTTTCCTCCATCTAGGAATCCCATTTAAGCTAAACATACTTTGTTATAAAAGAAATGTTCAAAAGATACTGACCACTCAGAATAGACTCCCTCTCAAACAAAAAGTATGCATATACTAGCATAAGATACCAGTAATAAAAAATCATGGGTGTAGAGATAACATGTTTCAAAACAAAATCCTTTGGAAAACAGCCTGCATTTCTATACTGGGTATTGAGCTCTATTTCAGACCTTTAGCATCTAATCACTACTATCCAACAAGGGTTATTAAATCTTCCTTTTACAAACTAGGATGTTCCCCAGTTCTTAAAAAAAATCTACGCACAATTTAAAAAAGAAAAAAAGAGGGAATAAAGGCAAGTTAATCCATAAAAGGTAAAAGGACAAAAGGCAAATATTCTAAATCCGTACTTCTCCAATATGGCAGGCACTAGCTACCTGTGACAATTGAGCACTTACAAAGTGGTTACTCTGAATTGAAGTATGTGAAGTGTAAAATAAAATACATACCAGATTTCAAAGACAATGCACACACACACAAAAGTGAAACGGCTCATTAGTAATTTTATATTGTTTGCATGTTAAAATAATAATTTTGGATATCTGAGTTAATAAAAATATATTGAAATTAATTTCATATATTTCTTTTTAAATTTTAATGTGTCTACTAGAAAATTAAAAATTACGTATGCGGTTTGCTTTATATTTTTACTGAACAGCACTACTCTAAATCACGGCATATTTTTACTGGATAGCACCGTTCTAAACCACGGCACCTAAATTTATGAGCTTAGAGAATTTTTATTTGTAATCATTTCTAAGTTTGTCTTTAACAACAACAAAAAAAGATGTATCTGCCAGTTTACACAATCTACATTTCTTGTCAACCTTCCATACATTTTCACACAGTCTTTTAGGGTATGCAGTGCTAACAGCAGTGAACAATACAATATAAACATTAATATATAATACAGATTATACTTTAAAACAGATCAGAAGACAACATTGTTACTAATACAACCAACAACTGATACACATTTTCATTAAAGCAATCCATGAAAATGAAGTCATTCCAAGAAGTAGGCCAACCAAAGTCAACTTAATTCCTGGAATTTCATTTACCAGCTAGGTGGGGAAGGCCAAATGTGCTTCTAGCTGATGACAACTGGGTTTCTGTAATACAAGCCTGCTGCTTGTGATATTCAAGCCCCTGACATACCACATGCAGCAGCTATGAACGTACAACTTCCTTCTATATTTCCTCTATTAAAATACAAAAACATGGGACAAATATCACATTTTTTATCACCAAATATTTAATAGTGAAGATAGTAGAATCATTTTACCAGAAAACTTAAAGAGTAAAATTGTAAAATCTCATCTATATTTGAAAACATTATCAGATTTGGAAGGTGAATTATTTCCAGATCCAGATCATTTCCCCCCAAAACCATCCATTCAGTTCTCAATTAGTTAGCCAAAACTCTTTAACCACAACTCAAGTTACAGACTAATTCTGTTGCTTCTAAATCCCAACTCCTCTTCAATACCCTGCAGAGATTTCCTATTGCCCTTACATGTCAGGGTCCTGACCTTCAGTTTTGAGAGGTCTCATTAGGCCACACTTCAGGCCTAATCTCTCTCTTTTTAATTTTCCTTTGCTGCCTATTCCATCCATTGTGATTGAGCAAACCTACTTATCTGGTGCTCCATCAACACACCCCTTCTCCAAGTCACCTCTTTTGTTACATTTCCACTCCTTGTTCTCCTACACCCGAGGTTGGCAAACTGCGGCTCACTGTGGCTCCCTGCGGCTCGCTGCACTTTGCCGACCACTGTGGACCTACACCAGGGATGGCCAACAAGTTGGTCGATCGTGAGACCAATTTTGGTTGATCGTCGATCGCTCGCAATGTCTGGGGTGGAATTCCGTGTACCATGGACTTTGAAGCGATTGTACAAGACAAAACTTTCTAGCAATAGTTTAATGCATTCTGGGAATTTGCCATGGTCATAAATTCCTAGAATTCTGACAGCCTGACACTGTGATCTCCGCCCACCCAGACAATACATTTTGACTTATGTGTTACACTTGTCACCGGATGCAACGCGTGAACGCAACAGTTACGATTCGACTCATCGAAGAACACAGTCAGTTAGCTTCAATGTTTGGTAGTGTCGTACGGTAGCTTCTTTTCTTTTGTATTAACAGTATTATCATCAATCAATATTATTTATCCTCGGTGACCACGTTGAGTTTCAAGTTTTCTTCTGTTTAAAATGTAAGTACCTTTTCTTTGTTTTAAATTAAACTGCTTTTTTTACCTATCTATTTACTTGATAAGTGAGCATTCTCGGCAACAGATCTCTAAACTGTGGTCATTACACTGAGAGAAAAATAAGGGACAGTATTACAAATATATTAGGAATAATAATAATTCTATTTAAATTAAGAAGTCAGTATTGTAAACCGTAATAAATATATTGTAACTTTAACATACTTCTTGTAAATTTGAATATATCTATATTAGATTTTAATATACTTGTATTGTTGTCCCCGATCGTAATATGCAATATTGTTATTTCTCTCAATGTAATGGAGATAATTGCCGCAGTTCATGAGTTTTTGAATTTTCTAGGACAATATTTAATTCAATATTTATTCTTTAAATTGTCATATTTCTTTGCATTCTAGTATACCCATGAACATGAGTAGTAAACCGAAAAAATCGAAAACTTATCATTTCAATGAAGAATGGGAACTCGATTACTTTTTTACAATGGTGAATGATAAATGTTGTTCTTTAATATGCCTTACCTCGGTAGCCATTGCTAAAAAGGGTAATCTGGAGAGACATTTTTTAGTTTTACATAACAAGTATCAAACAGATTATCCACCAAATTCTGAACTGAGAAAACATAAAGTTAGGGATCTTAAAACTCAATTAACAAATCAACAAAGTGTTTTGAAAAAGCCAAGGTTGAAGTCACAAGCAGTAACTACTGCATCATTCAAAGTAAGCTATCTCTTAGCAAAACAATGTAAGCCATTTTCCAATGGTGAATTTGTAAAGGAAATGTTTTTGGAAATGTCAGATTCACTTTATAACGATTTTAAGAACAAGAGTGAAATTGTTGCTGCAATTCAAGATCTACAATTGTCTCGAAACACAGTGATGCAACGAATTGAAAGGATGAGTGAGAATGTAAAAGAGCAGTTATATAATGATATGAATAGATGTTCTTGTTTTTCCCTTCAGTGTGATGAATCAACAGATATAAGTGATACAGCACAATTACTTGTTTTCGTTCGTATGGTTTTTAAGGATTTTACATCTAAAGAAGAATTGTTGGTTATGATTTCTTTGAAAGAAAGGACTAGAGATGTAGACATATTCAAAGCCTTCAAAAACTTGCTCAATAATTTGAAAGTACCACTTTTTAAATTAGTCTCAATAACAATGGATGGCGCAGCTGCAATGATAGGTTGCATAAATGGATTTATAGCCCTATGTCGAAATGAAAATGAATTCCCAGCCTTTTTGAGCTATCACTGCATAATTCACCAGCAAGTGTTAGCTAGCAAGAGACTAAACACAAAAGAGGTAATGGACATAGCATTTCAAATTGTTCATTCAATTCAAGGAAGTTCCCTCAAACAGCGTCTCTTCCAACTACAACTCGATGAAGGCCAACCTGAATTATTACTACATACCAATGTCAGATGGCTAAGCAGAGGTAAATTTCTGCAGCGATTTCGTGATTTATTGCCTGAAATTATAGATTTTCTTCACGAACAAGATGGAAAACTGTGAAAATTTAAATGATGAAACTTGGCTTAGTGACTTAGCATTTCTTACCGATTTTACTTCAATATTAAGTCATTTAAATTTAGAATTACAAGGTAAAAATAAAACAGTAATTGATATAATCAGCCGCATAGACGCATATAAAACAAAATTTATTTTGTTAATAGAAGATCTGCAACAAAATAATCTGAATCATTTTCCAAATATGGCGGATAACCTACAAAAACATAAAAATATTAATTTTAAGATCGACAAATACGTCACGGAAATCCAAAAAGTAAATGAAGATTTTGAGGTAAGACTCCAGGATTTTGAAAAATTAAAAAAATTGTGGAATTTATATCTTTTCCTTTTAAAAAAGATTTAAGTGAAACGCATTAGCCAAAAAATTTCAGACATATTTCATATGGATCAAAAGGCATTAGAAAATGAAATTATAATTTTACAAACTGACTTAATCTTACAAGCCAGAAAATTTGAAGAAGACTTTTGGAAATATAGTCAACCGAGAAAAATATCCCAGTATCACCAAATGTAGCGAATATATCTATTCTTGTTTCGGATCTACATACCTATGCGAATCGGCATTTTCATACTTGAAGCTAACGAAGACTAAACAACGTTCTGTCCTGACTGATTCCCATACTGAAGACTCATTATTATTATCTTTGTCAGGGTATATACCTAATTATGATTCCTTGGTTAGAGACATGCAAACTCGGTCTTCCCATTAATGTTAAGGCAACAAAGTAAATTCTAAATCTGTCTTTATCTGTAGCTACTTTGAATTAATAAATATTGTTAATAATTATCCATGTTCTTTTAATTCCCCTGGACGTGAGTTTTTTTGCCCTTTAAATAATTATTGTTGTTTTTTACGTAGGTAGATAAGCCGTATATCTATATTTCAGTACGAGGTGTACTCAGCGAGCTATTGATAGATTAGCAAAAAGTAAGTCATATTATTCTTTCATGATAAATTTTCCTGGCCCAAAAAAAACCACGAAAGTGACATATTGAAATCAAATTATCAGCCATACTGTGCATTTTTGTAACAACTTTTTTATATTTACGAACAAATAGTACAACTTATACACTGCAGTTGATAAAAAAATTAAATTGCATTTTAAGTTAGTAAAAATCTATCTTGAAAAAGTGTAGGAAAATCGAATTTTTTAGGTACCACATGTACGGAATGCTGCTATCAAAAGTTGGGTCTGGAAATTTATTTTCTTCCTGAGCCTATATCTCGAAAACTTAGTAAGTGATTTAAAAAATAAATAGTTTTGAACATATATTTTACTTATCTACCCATACTTTGCTGGAATGCACTTTATACTGAAACACAGTGTATAAACATAGTATGCATTTCACACCCCTTCTTCCCCCTTAGACTACGCCTATGACAATAAGTCAATCGCGACACACTTTTAAGATAAAAAGTAGATCTTATATACAGAAAAGTTGGCCACCCCTGACCTACACTTTCACATTGGGCAAAAGGAACTTCTAAGACGCAAGGTAAAACAATTTTATTTTCTCCAGCTACTTAAGAAGCTCTTGGGGTAGCCAGGATGACTTGCAGGTTAAACATTCATCTTGCAGCCCCGGGGGACTGAGGACCGAATCCCAGCCCCAGCCTGTGCAGACCCATATGCTGAACTGGGATGTGCTTCCTATGCAGGAGGCCCCCAGTTCAGTTCTTTCGCCTCCCCCGGTTGGGCCCCTGACTCCAGGGAGCTTCCCTCCCATGCGGAAGACCCCCCGCCCAGTTCCCACCCTGCAAGGCCCTCGCCCACCTGTGTAGAATGAAACCATGTTGAAAACTGATGACATACAACTATGGAGAATGCTCTGGGCCCTCCCCCTTCTCTCTGTCTCTTTCTCTCTGTCAAAAACAATAGGGGAAGCCGGGATGGCTCAGTGGGTTAAGTGCTCACTTTGCAGCGCCGGGGACCGGGGATCGAATCCTGGCCCTGGCCCGTGCGGAACCATATGCTGAACTGGGAGCTCCCCCAGTTTAGTTCTCTCTCTGTCTCTGTATCTCTCTCTCTCTCTGTCAAAAATAAAAATTAATTAATTAATTAATTAAAAACAAATTAAAAAAAAAAACAAAAAAAAAATAAAAATAGGGGAAGCTGGGATGGCTCAGTAGGTTAAGCACTCACTTTGCAGCGCCGAGGATCAAGGATCGAATCCAGGCCCCGGCCCGTGCGGACCCATGTGCTGAACTGGGGAGCTCCCCCAGTTCAGTTCTCTCTCTGTCTCTATATCTATGTATCTATGTATCTATGTATCTATGTATCTCTCTCTCTCTCTCGTCAAAAACAATTAAAAAAAAAACCAATAAAAATAAATCTTTAATATTTAAGCAGCTCTTTAAATTCCTCTTTCAACATACAAGCTTTCTGGAGGTTCTCTTTCACACATCTTTCCTGAATAAGTGACATATTTTTACCTTGTTTTTAAACAGTAATTTATATTAAATGTAGTAATTCATTTATAAACCTCTAGAGCAAGCTTGTCCAACCTGTGGCCCACAGGTCACATGTGGCCCAGGAAAGCTTTGAATGCGGCCCAATACAAATTCAGTAACTTTCTTAACACATCATATTTTAGCGATTTTGTTTCTTAGCTTATCAGCTATTATTAGTGTTAGTGTATTTATGTACGGCCCAAGACAATTCTTCCAATGCCTTCCTCCTCCAGAGTTTGTAAGGAATTCTGTGATCTCCTAAAATTCCTAAAATATATTATACTTAAGTATTTTCTTGAAGAGCTGGTTCACAGCTTTCAATAGGTTTTTTTAAAACTCCAAGGAGTACAACCTCTCTAGGGGTGTTTCTAGTTTCTGCCTCTTTAAGAACATGTGAAAATTTATATTCTTCATCAAATCATTGTAAATCTTAAAAAATCTATCGCTGATATGAGCCAACTCCTTATGAACAATACATACCCTTCATAATGCTAATGCAAACATCTCTCCTGGGTGTTTAAAAGTTTTGTTTCCTTTCATAGCACTTGCTTAACATACTAGAACTTCAATCACCTCCTTTATAATTTTGCTTATGGATTCAAAATTAAAGTTAATCTTTAGGATCTAATCATAGCCAGCACACTATATAACTCCAGGGGATGCCATTCCCATTGCACTCTGTGTTCAACACAACAGTACAGTGTGCATGGCACCTTTAAAATTTTCCATGTGGATGTTCTGGATTGACCAATACATATGCCCATTTTTCAATTTCCCTACAGTTTGACTTTTACAATATATTTAAGATTTCATTCTTGGAGCTTATAGTGTGAAAGTAGTAATTAACAATTTTTAAAACATTATTCACTTATCCCAATTTCACTTAGTAAGCAATTTTAACTTGTTTTAGAAAGTTACTTCAACAGATTATTTCCAAAACTTTGAAAAAAAAAAAATATGTATGTATCTTCTGTGTGCTACAAACTGGGCTACATGTTGATAACGAAAAATGCAAAATATAGTTGCTGACCACAAAAGTCTTAGTCTTACTAGAGAAATAAATCCATTACCATACTATGTACTATCTTTTTATTGTCTCACTCATAATCACTATTTGTGAACTAGAATTTTTTTAAGCCTTTATGTTAGAATTTGTTCTAATACATCATTTTTCAAAATGTTCTCATAAGCATGTCTATTTGTTTTTCCGTATAACTGCTGTTTGCCATTATGTACAACATGCACCATGAATGTAATATCTAATATACTAAAAAAAATAGATTACCTGCATTTCTGAAAGAGGGGTTAAATAACTTGCTCAAAATCGATTACTTTGCGAAGCTGGGACTTGAACTTGTATTTAACTTCAAGCCCTTGATCTGAGTCACCTGGCCTTCCTGATGTACAGAAAGGACAATTTTTTTGGGGGGAGGGGGTGGGCAGGGGTGAGGGTGAGGTTCATTTTGTATCTGCCTTCACAATATTTATACATTTGTTTCCAATCATTTTATTATAGTCAGAATTATGACATAACTATAATGGGGCACCTTGGACTTTTCTTTCTCCTCACTACTTGAAGTATTTTCAATAAACACAATACTGGCTTTTTATTAAAGGAAAGCATATTTTATTATTTTAAGATAAATTCAGTTCTACTTGAGTGCTTAATTTGGAAGTGAATTGAAATATACCAAATGATGCTCAACATCGAAATGTTTAGAGAAATGCAAATACAAACCACAATGAGATACCATTTCACACCCACTAGGATAGCTATAATTAAAAAAATTTTTTTTAAAGTAAGTGTGTCAAGGATGTGGAGAAACTGGAACCCTCATACAGTGTTAGTGGAAAAATAAAACGGTACTGACTTTTTTGCTGGTACACAAATGTTCATAATGGCACCCTCGGGTAGCCAAAAGGTGGAAGCAACCCCCAATAGCCATAACTGATGAGTGAATGAAATATACCATATGCTTTTATTTCTTATTTTTTCTTAAAATGCTCAAAGCATTTTTCTTCTTTAGCCTATTGTTGCAGTCAGAGGACCGAGACCTGCCACTCTGGGTACTAGTCTCTTCTAATAAATGAACTTTACTTGTTTTTATAATTTATTTATATATATACACACACACACATTTTTTTTGTTGTTGAAGATTTCATTGTTTGAGAGGAAAAAGAGAGAAGGGGAGAGGGCTCAGAGCAGTCTCCATAGTTGTACACCATTAATTGTGACATAGTTTCATTCCACACAATTGGATCTGAGACTGTGCAGGGCGGTAACTGAACTGAGGGCCTCCCACATAGGAGGCAAGAATCTTCACCAACATCCCAGTGGTTACCTGTTGCACCACAGTTCAGCATCCGGGTTTGCACGGGCCAGGGCTGAGATTAGATCCCCGGATCTTTCAATTGCAAGGCAAACACTCAGCCTGCTGAGCTATCCTGGCATCCCATGTTTTCACAATTTTTAATAATCCTGTTCCTCAATGACATTAGGCAATTGTCATTTTGGTAGTAATGGTATCATGCTTGGAGATTTAGATCCTATTTACTTCAAAACATATTCAAGGCAGTTTTCATTTTTCTCTATGCTCTAGAGCAGGGGTCCCCAACACCCAAACTGGTATGAATCCATGGCCTGTTAGAAACCAGGACGCACAGAAGGTGAGCAGTGGGCAAGCGAAGCAAAGCTTCATCTGTATTTACAGCCACTCCCACTACCACCTGAGCTCTGCCTCCTATCAGATCAGTGACAACATTACATTCTCATAGGAACCAAACCGTGTAGTGAACTGCACATGCCAGGGATCTAGTTTGCTTGGTCCTTATGAGAATATAATAAATGCTTGATGATCTGAGGTGGAGCTGAGGCAGTGATGATAGAAGTGGCTGCAAATACAGATAAACGTTAGCAGAGAAGTCTGACGGCACAGAGACCATAACAAATCATTTGCAGACTCATATCAAAGCCCTATCAGTGAGTGGCAAGTGACAATTAGGCTGCATCTGATGGTAGGCTTTACAGTGCCAAATTAGTTGTTCAATTATTTTATTATATATTACAATGTAATAATAATAATAATAGAAATAAAGTGCACAATAAATGTAATGCACTTGAATCATCCTGAACCCCTCCCACACTCTAGTCCATGGGAAAACTGTCTTTCACCAAGCCGATCCCTGGTGCCAAAAACATTGGGGACCACTGCTCCAGAGTAAAAGATGACATGAAAAATATTGAAGACTTAGAAATTTTAAAAAACCTTATCTGCAAATTTATAAATAAAGGTTAAAATTGTTCAGTTATTTTATAAATCTAATTTATATTTTCAAATGAACCATCCTCTGTTGACTATCTGAAGAAACAGCATTAATATATATTTTTTAATTTTCTTGCTTTTATAAATAAAAACAGTGAGATTTAGGAATATCTCTGGTGCTTTAAGCTCATGACATCATCTCCAAAGTTTTAACTCACAAAGTTCTGATTTACTTCTACTTTAACCTGCTTGCACTACAATTCCATGCCTTCATTAACTCATTAAGCTAGTACACACACAACACTGTAATGTTTTGCAGGCTCCTCCCATACTTTTAACCAATACGTTCCCATTTTGACAGGCAATCAAAGTATAGATAGTGCTTAAGAAATACAATAGCTAGTCAAGTAAGAAACATGATCTTAATTGTTCTTCTCTAGCTTCATAAAGAATAAGTAGTATTTCATTATCTACCCTGTCCCCTTCCCACACTCCCCATCCCAACTACCGGTAAGACCTCAAGCCTATGAGTAGTATTTCTCAAAAAATAATTGGAGGGTTGCTAGTACTCGAATCCTAAGAGACACACTTCTTAAAATGTACATACATTCTCAGGCCACCCTTGGACTAATTAAATCAGAATCTCTGCTTTGGATAATTATTGATTACAAGAATCTCTTGATTCACCAAGCCCAACCAAAACACAGCCAACATATAGCATCAGAATGACCCCATAATTTACCATACTAACTACAAATTTTCTGAAAGTGAAAGAAAATGCTATTAATAATTATACCAAGGGAAAGCCCCGATGGTTCATCGGGGTAAGTGCTTGCTTTGCAGCCCCGGGGACCAAGGAGCAAATCCCAACCTGGCCAGTGCGGACCCATATGCTCAACTGGGGTGTGCTTCCCATGCAGGAGACCCCCAGTTTGTTCTCCCCACCTCCCATCACCACCACCACCCCTCCAGGTCAGCCCCTGGCTTGAGGAGGCCTGCCTCCCATGCAGGAGGCTCCTAGCCCAGTTCTAGCACTGTGAGGCCCCAGCCCACCTGTGTGGAACGAAACCATGTTGAAAACTGATGACATACAACTCTGGAGACTGCTCTGGACCCTCCCCCTTCTCTCTGTTTCTGTATAAAACAATAAAAATAAATGTTAAAAAATAGTCTAAAAAAAATAATTACACCAAGAAAACAGATATAAACCAGGATGTACAGTTAAAAGCAGGTGTGGTGAGCAACTTGAGAATTTAGCTAGTTTCAGAATTACTTTCAAATAAGTTCATTAAAATTATTTGAAAATATAAATAAATAAAAGATCCATACCCAGTCCTGGAGCCCAGTCCAGTTGAGAAGAGCACTTGACAAGAGGTGGCAAGCAGCAGAAATAAGCAAATATGTAAGTCTCTCAAGAGAGATATGAAAAAAAGAGTCCACAAGAAGACATAGACTTTGAAATGGGCCTTAAAGGATCCACTAACTATTAGGAGGATGACAGCCATTTTAGGCAATGAGAGAAGGTAAACAAAGATGCAGAGCCTAGAAAACCCATGTTATGCCCAGAGGATGGGAAACAAATCACTTTTACTAGAACACAGGGCTTTTATAGATAATAAAAGATAAAAATAAAAATAAGTTAGGAGCCAAATGCAGAAAATTTTGTTAGGCAACCTCTGAGATTGCCAATAAAATTCCATGATCAGAAAGCAACACTGACCAGGCAACATAAGAAGGGATAAAAGATACATACAAGAGTGGAAAAAAGGATAGATATTTACACATAGTAAGAAACAATAAATACTAAAGAAGAAATAGAAAAAAAGATTTAGAAACATCAAAAAACAAAATGTTGAAAGTAAACAGATATAAGAAGGTGGACAACTAAAACAAAAAATAAATTTAAATAAGTCATGGAAAAAACACTGACAGCTAGATTACCAAATGGCACTATTGAAATAAAATAGAAGAGGAATAGTCAAATTTTAAAAAAATGGAAGAAACACAAGACAAAAAGGGAAAGAAGTAATTATATATACATGGCTCAATCAACTAAAGATAAAATGGAAGCCAGATAATGAGTAAGAAGAGAAAAATGACAGTATTAAACTGGCTTTAAAAATAAATCTCTCAGAAACAGTAAGAAGTTAATGATTAGAAATTGGAAGCAAAAGAAAAGTAAAAGTTCAGTATGATGCAATAGGCTAAACAGAAAAATCCTGTTAAGAACACAGGTTTTCCTACAAATAAAATTAAATTCACTAATATACAAAGATACCTGTTTGCAAGTATGTGTGTGTATATGTACACACACGTTAAGCTCATGCAGGAAGTTCAAATTTAGTATGAGGTTTCAGAGTTTGGGGGAAGTATAAAGAATAAATAGCTAGAGGAAGAAAACATTTTTTGCATAGAAAACAATTACATATGCAGCAAAATCACACATATTTGGTCATGATAGAATTTACATAAGAAATCTGACAAATTATTTATATACTACTTGAAGCAACACCATACGAAATTAGTTTTTGTTTTTTTTAATTACAGAATTAGGATTTGCTATCATTACAATGTGAAATCTAGCCAGTAATTTGCAACTGAAAATAATAACCCTCCTTCCCCAATACATTTGGAAATGAGAAGAGGTAGTTTCTGGTGGCCACAATACTGGGAGGGGACCCTACTAGAATTTAGTCAGGAGAATCCAAGTACAGTTATGCTCAATGTCTTCAAAGGCAAAGCATACCCAGACCAAAATGTCAAGTGAGGTCCGGATGAGAAACACTGTAAATAGACAAAGAAGGTTACTTTGCCTTGTATATTGATAACAATAAGGTTCACTTTTCAATTTCTTGTGATAAATTAATTTGATTCTGATTTAGGTCTTTACATACCACCTTGATCACCTGATTTAGGTGTTTACATACCACTTTGATCTTTAATTCAGAACTTAAAATAGAACTGTAATTCTAATAAAGATATATCAGTTATTGTAATGCTAAGGCATTAATTAGCCCTTGACAAATAATGAAGAGGTGGCTAGAATGTCATGTTTAAAACAGTAGCTTCAATAAGTATTTAGTTTTTAAAATAATACCTAGGGCAATGGTTCATTTGAATGCATGCATTTGCATTATTTTACCACCAAATGTGTCCATGCAATTTTAATACAGGCAAAGTTTCCTGCGGCAATGCAATTTAAATTGAAGTTTAGTTAAAACTAGAAAGATCTATAAGGATTATAATGGCAATATACTAAAGTAGTGCAATGGATTGAAACACAGCTACAATTCTGAAAAGGATACTAGGAAACTAACTCATTATTATGAAAAAAAATTAAAAAATAAAACTGGTAAACAAGAGAAATAAGTGAAAACTTAATCTGCCTTCCTTGCGTAATTTACCCAATTAAGTAAAGTAACCAAATAGAAGATGTGGGTAAGTTCCTCTTTAGAAATCAATGGCTGCCAGCATCACAACACACAACAGTTTAGTGGGTACTAGGGGGTAATGGGGAAGGAAAGTGGGAGAAAAGGACTGGGGGTGGGGTGGGGTGGGAGGGGGAATTCAAATATATGGTGATTGACGGAGAACTGACTCTGGGTGGTGAGCACACAATGCAACACAAAGACAATATATTGTAGAATTGTCCAATTGGAATCTATATAATTTTGCTAACCAATGTCACCCCAATAAACTTAATTAAAAAAAATATAAAGACAGCCAGATCTTATGTATGTTCTAACAAAAAACTACACTACCACTTTTGATTCAGTTTTGTTAAAAAAAAATCAAGGGGAAGCCGGGATGGCTCAGTGGGTTAAGCGCTCACTTTGCAGCGCCAGGGACCGGGGATCAAGTCCTGGCCCCGACCTGTGAGGAACCATATGCTGAGCTGGGAGCTCCCCCAGTTCAGTTCTCTCTCTGTCTCTGACTCTGTCTCTCTCACTCTCTCTGTCAAAAATAAAAATAAATAAATAAAAATATATTTAAATAAACTGCAAAAATGAAAAAAAGAGCAAACTTAAAGAAGAGATATAGATATAGAATACCTATCAACGAAACACAATCTGTCTATTTCAAAATTGATTCAAATAACTTGGAAGGAGGAGGGGAGAGGAGGGGTGACAGGGGAGAGGGCTGTCTTGGAAAGCGGTACCCAACTCCCAGGCCATGGACCAGTACCAATCCATGGCCTGGTAGAAGCTGCGCCACACAGCAGGAGGTGAGTGGCTGGCAAGTGAAGCTTCATCCATACTTACTGTTGCTCCCCATCACTGGCATTATGGCCTGAGCTCCGCCTCCTGTCAGATCAGGGGCAAACATTAAATTCTCATTGACGTACAAACCCTATTATGAACTGCGCAAGCTAGGGATCTAGATTGCACACTCCTTATGAAAATACAAAATCTGATGACCTGAGATGGAGCTGAGGCGATGATGCTAGCACTGGGGAGCAGCTGCAAATACAGATTAACATTAACAAAGAAGTTTGACTATAGACCACAGTAAATCAACTATTTGCAGACTCATCAAAACTCAGGGGTGCCAGGATGGCTCAGTGGGTGGACCACTCATCTTGCAGCCCCAGGTCCAAGGAGCAAATCCTGGACCCGGCCCATTTGGACCTATATGCTGAACTGCAGTGTGCCCCCAGTTCACTTCTCACCAAGGCGTGCCTCCCTCACAGGACGCCCCTGGCCCGGTTCCTGCCCTGCATAGCCCTGCATTTCACCTGTGGAACGAAACTATGTAAAAACTTAAATGACACGCAACTACGCAGACTGCTCTGGGCCCTCCTCCTTCTCTGTCTCTCTCTCTCTCTGTCAAAAACAATAAAAAATAAATAAATCTTTAAAACTCTTATCAGTGAGTGGCAAGTGACAATTAAACTGCTTCTGGTGACAGGCTTTATAGTGACGAGTTGATGTACTTCAGTTATATAGCCTCATCTGATGACAGGATTTAAGTCAGAATGTGACACTATATTTTAGTCCATGTGTGGCTTGCCCAATATTTTATTTACCATTTCCATCGGCGCCTCTTTCCCATACTGCACATTTGTCTCAGATGGGACCATCTAATTGCAGAAAAACAAGCTCAGGGCTCCCATTGATTCCGCATTATGGTGAGTTGTATAATTATTTCAATGTAATAATAATGAAGTGCACAATAAATATAATGTGCTTGAATCACCCCAAAATCATCTACCACCACCCTGCCCAGTCCATGGAAAAACTCTTACACAAAACTGGTCCCTGGTGCCAAAAAGGTTGGGGATTGCTATTCTAGGACATCCATAGACATCTGCAAATTTAAATGATTAAGAAACTTCTTTAAAATTTTTATAGTTGTTAATGACATTGGGTTGATGTGAAAGGAGTTCTTACCTTTTAAAAATGCACACTGAAATATCTGTTCTTTTAATATAGTGATAAAATGATTCCTGAGATTTGCTTCAATGTAATATGGAGGGTAAAATGGAGGGGGTGATAGATGAAACAAGATTTGTCAAGAGTGGGTAACCACTGAAACTGGGTGAAGGCTACATGGGGATTCATCATACTAGTCTGTTTACTTTTGTATATATTTCAAGTTCTCCATAATAAAAAGGTAATTAAAAAAAATAATAATGAAACCTTAGCAGGAGGGGAAAAAAGTAACCAATTGCAACATGCTTATTTTAGGGTTTAAAAAAAAACAAAATGAGTACTTGGCATAGTCCTCTAATGAATATGGGAATATTAAGCATCTGTGAGGATATAACAGAAATATCTTTTAAATTTTAATTAATTTATTTATTTTTATTGTTTTTGACAGAGAGAGAGAGAGAGAGATACAGAGACAGAGAGAAGGGGGAGGGCCCAGAGCAGTCTCCACAGTTGCACATCATCGGTTTTTCCATATAGTTTCATTCCACAGGAGAACACGGGGCTGTGTAGGGCAGGAACTGGGCAGGGGTCTCACCCCGGTGAGAACTGAACTGGAGGCACTCCCCATTTCAGCATATGCATCCACACGGGCCGGGGCCGGGATTTGATCCTTGGTCTCTGGGGCTGCAAAGTGAGCGCTTAACCCACTGAGCCATCCCGGCTTCCTCATCTTTAAAATTTTTAAACAGACACTATTATAAATAAAATAAAGAAAAGCTAAATGTATGCTAGTTAAAACTGTCACTGAATTTCACATTGATCATATGCATCAAAGTTTGTGTTCAAACCCTTTCACATGCCAGCTATTTCTTTATTTGGGTAGCAGGTTAATTTACTACAAACATATATACATCACAAACCCAATAAATATCACCAATACTCTTAGAAACAAGTGTGGAAAATAAAACCATAAAGGCAAGGCCTTATGGTGCCCTCTATATTTTGTTGTTGCCACTGTTTAAATTGAGAAGACTACAGAAAGCAATAGGAAGCTATAAAAAAATATGTAGCCACAATCTTCTGAGATTGATTCTCTAGTGGGACCCTAAATAAATGGATTCTTGACCTACTAAAATTTAATGTGGAAAAATGATCTATTTTGTAAAGGACGTATAAGGTTGTAAAAGACAAAACAAACTACAAATAACCACCTTCAGAAAGGAAATGAATGGTGTTTATAAAAAGTGAGATGCATGGATATAAAGAGAGGATCATCACAATGATTTGTAAATAAAGAAAAATAAAATAAAAAGTTAACAAAATTCATGTTCCCCTAGGTCATTCATTCAGACTAAAACATGTGGAACTATACTCCCAAGAGCAATTTCAGACTAGAGGTGTCTTTATTTTTCCCCAGACAAGCAAGAAGTTAAACAGAGTGACAAAGTATCTTTGCTCTGGGACAGTGAAGCAGCAAAGAAACTTGGAATGGCATAACTGGTCCAAATCCCTACAAAACAGGCAGATTAAACCTTGGACAATGAATGAATGAACACAGTACTACTGCAATTCCTTTCCCAGTTTTGTCAAATAACCATAAAATTAAAACTGTTATTATATACACCAAGGACCAAGGAGAGCGGGCTGAGATTTTTTAAAATTTAAGTGATTCTAGAAATTTGACCCTATTGCTATTACTAAGGTAATCACTTCCTGCTGACCATCACATCCAAAACAGGCACTAAAAACAAGATTATATTGTTTACTTATATACTCTTAGAAAACCCATGAAATGGGTTTAAGAGAGAAAAAACTCAAAGCTTCAGATTTTAATATTTCATTTAGACAAGATGCAAGGAAGGTACAGACTGATTTGTAAAACTCATTACTTTCATCCATCTAATATGAACCGTATAAACCTAGCAGGTTACTGAAAAATTAGGTCTGTTTTGCTAAGTGAACCAGCTACTCTTCCAAAGCCACTCATAAGAAAAATCAAGGGGAAGCCGGGATGGTTCAGTGGGTTAAGCGCTCACTTTGCAGCGCCGGGGACCGAGGATCGAATCCCGGTCCCGGCCCGTGCAGAACCATATGCTGAACTGGGAGCTCCCCCCAGTTCAGTTCTCTCTCTGTCTCTGTATCTCTGTATCTCTGTATCTCTCTCTCTCTCTCTGTCAAAAATAAGTAAAAATATATTTTAAAAAAAGAAAAATCAAATCCCCATACTATTATAATATCTATGAAAAAATTTTGTATAAATTCACAAGTTTAGGAAAAACAGTGCTTAAACTATGAAACGATATAAAACAAGAAAAAATTAAGAGGAATTTAATATAAAGCCAAATTTCTCTAAAAACTCAAATCTGGTACAAATATTAAAAAATAGTAAGTGTACATGTTGCTAAGAAATAAGCCTTAAAATTCTCTTAAAATCCTATATGACTGGGGCTTTCCTTCATAAAGCTAAAAATTTTTTCATCTACAAAGAGATTTTCTCCAACTTCAACACAATTCATAAACATAAGACTGTTTCTCAATACCCCAGAGAAAAAAGGTAGAGGTAGATTTAAAGTTATTCTGTTGGGGGAAGCAGGGATGGCTTGCAGCCCAGGAGCCTGAGGAGCAAATCCAGCCCCCCACTCAGGCAGACCCATATGCTGAACTGGAGTGTGCCCCCAGTTTAGTTCTTGCCGGGGCCTATGCGGGAGGCTCCTGTGGTTCCTGCCCTACACAGCCCACAACCACCTGTGGAGTGAAACTATATAGAAAAACTAATGCTGTCAACTATGAAGACTGCTCTGGGCCCTCCCCTTTCTCTCTGTCTCTGTCTCTCTGTCAAAAAAAAATAAAAATAAATCTTTAAAAGTTATTCTTTTGTCCACAGGAAAGCCATACACATATGAACTATATATCAGAGAATAAAGATTCGCCTTTTGTTATGATTTTCTTCAATCCCTTACCATCTTCTTTACAAGGAAAGACAACGGGGCAAAAAAGCTGGCAAGTTAATGAATAATCCCTGAAAAGAAAATGTTTCTAAATAATTAAAAAAATAAAAAAAAAAGTAATAGCCTAGCACCCCGAAGCCAAAGACCGAAACTCACTTCTTTCTTTCTCCAATTCACCATCTGGACCTTACTTGTCAAGTTCTAAAAATCCTACAAAAATGGTATTTTGATTCCTTCAAAAGATTACAAGCAAACAAAAGAGATATATTTACACTAAGTAGTCACCTACAGATCCATTATCAACTCTGAATGCTTTTACCAGATATCTCAGGCAATACTATAACAAAAGTATAAGTGTTTCCTTCCATGTCAAAAGTAAGCCTAGACTTCTGCCCTCAATCAGTAAGTATGTGTACTACATACGCAACATTTGGCAATTTCCTCAAAACTTTGGTTCAGTTTTGTAATCTTAACAAGAAAACATAGTTTATTGGGTTGTTTGGGAATTAAACAAGATGGTAGTATATATTAATAGGTAGTATACTAGGGAGCCCAGTACAGTGTCAGGCTGGGTGCTCAATTATTTCCTCTTTTCTCTTTTGAAGTGACAGTGACAGTCATCTATTCATTACAAGGGCTGTCTGGAAAATATCCATCCATGTAATAGGAAAAATAGAGGCATTTGTGCCTGGATTTTTTCTGGACAGCCCTGTATATACCCTTTTGATGGAGAAACTGATTAGAAACTGATTTCTCACTGAATCCCCATATGCTCCCCATTTTCCAGCCACCCTGCAATTAGTTGAGGCCCTGTGATTAATTCATGTCTTACTTCCAGACCAAAGCACTTAAAAGCTAGCACATGACCCTCCAGCTCTCTTCCTGCCTGGAAACATGTTCCAAATGGCAGAGCCGTAAGACACAGGCAGCACAGATCTGAGTTAACACATGAACACCTACCAGGACTGTTCCTAGACCTATAATGGACTTCATATGAGCAAGAGAAGCAAACCTTTATATATTTATGTTTTAAGCCTTCTAAGTTTGTTAATGCAACACAACTAGCAAAATTTAGCATATCCTTTTATGTCCAATTGTGCTCCAAGACAAAATACATACATAAAAATGGCAAGTCCTGTGCTTAAATGTTAAAGAATATCTTCCTTCCTGTATAATGCTGTATCTCTAGAACAAATGGAATGATTAAAACACAATACCTGATAGCAAAGTGGAAAAGTAATCCAATATACACAGAATAACTTCAAAAGAAATCGATACTTACAGTTTCACCTTAAGGGGAAAGAATTCTAAAATCAAGAGTCTAAATTCTTTTCTAATATCACACAAGTTATACATCAACAAAAAAGCCATAATCCAAAATTAATAATTGGGAAACTAAAAACAGCTATTAGGAAACAGGTGAAAGGAAAGCAGAGCAAGATTTTACAACATCCTTTCACTGTGAGTAAACATAGTTCTGTCATTGTAACGGAAGTACAGGGCCACAATGGCTTATCCAAAATTCTGGAATCCCTAAAGCTCTGACCAATAAAGCTTTTTTTTTTTTTTACTTATAAATAAAGTAATTTGGCAGTTAACGAACATGAACTAAACTGAAACTATTCAGTCTCTACATATTTGTAGAAATATGAGTATGTTTGGTTATGGAGTACTCCACATCATATTCCCTTTCTAAAATCTAAAAATTTCTGCATTCTGAAATACATCTAGACCCAAGGGTTTGAAATTAAGGACTGTGAACTTGTAACAACAGAAACAAACAAACAAAATCTCTGCATTGTCTTAATGAAAATAAAAACCAAGGAATGCGGAGACAGCTCAGTGGTTGAGCACTTGCCTCAGTCACAAGGTCCAGGGTTCGATTTCTAGCCCTGGCCCGTGCAAACCCCATCTGCTGAGCTGCAGTGCAACTGGTAACCACTGACTGAGATGATGGCTTATCGGCAAAGGTTCTCACCTCCCAAATGGGGGATTCCCCCAGCTGGGTTCCTGTCCCGCATGGCCCCACATAAACCTGTGTGGAACAAAACCATGTCACAACTAATGAGGTACAACTATAGAGACTGCTCTGGGCCCTACTCCCTTCTGTCTCCCTCACACATCTTCTCTCAAATAATAAATCTTAAAAAAAAACAAAAACAAAGAGCATGGCTTTTAACCTGTTTGCAATTCAATCAATGTAAAGCTGAATTCTGATGATTTTCCAATAGTATTTATTCTTAACGGTACCTCAATATTTTTAGTACCACAATCAGCCTACAGTTAGATCATGTGGCTGTATGATTAACTAGACATAAAAGAAATAAAAAACTTCTGTTAGCATTTCTAGCCTCAATAGACCATAATTTAGCAGGTACTCAAGGTAGCCATTCCTGTGGGTACACATATGTGATATGTGTATGTTATAAAACAATAATATACATCTATGAGGGCTGCCCAAGAAGTATCCAGCATGTAATCTGAAAATAGAGACGTTTATGGCTGAATTTTTTTCCAGACTGCCCTCATCTATCAGATAATATAAACGACATAAAAGATAGCACAAGAGTAGTAGAAGGTGATGATACCAGCTCTGAGAAAGATGTAGGACAGGGGTGTCCAACCTTTTAGCTTTCCTGGAACACACTGAAGAATTGTCTTGGGCCACAGGATAGCTGATGAGCTTTAAAAAAAAAAAAAAAAAAAATCGCAAGAAACATCTCATAATGTTTTAAGAAAGTTTACAAATTTGTGTTGGGCTATTCAAGCTGTCCTGAACCATGGGATGGGAGAGCCTTGGTGTAGAATTATGGAGGAATCACTAATAAAATAGAAAAATGGTAAAAAATACACTATGCAAAAATTCAAGAGGCAAGGTATTAGAATAAATATCTAGGGGAAGCCGGTATGGCTCAGTGGGTTAATCACTCACTTTGTAGCTCTGGGGCCACAGATCGAATCCTGGTCTGGGCCCATGCGAACCCATATGCTGAACTGGGGAGTGCCCCCAGTTCAGTTCTCAGCGGGGTGAGACCCCAGCCCAGCTCCTGCACTGGGCAGCTCCAAGCCCACCTGTGTAATGAAACTATGTGGAAAAACTGACGATGTGCAACTATGGAGACTGTTCTGGGCCCTCTCCCTTCTCTCTGTCTCTGTATCTCTCTCTCTCTCTCTCTGTCAAAAACCATAAAAAAAATAAATCTTTAGAATAAAATATCTACAATAGAATTTCTCAACTTCAGCACTACTGACATTTTAGTCCACATAATTCTTTGTTAGGGGGTTGTCCTAGGCCAGGGATGGCGAACCTTTTGGCGACTGAGTGCCAGTTTATGAAATAAAAGAGTATACTTGCTCGACTCGTGTGCCAACCCATCGAGTGAGATAGAGATATCTATTATTTTTATGTCTATAAGAGGCAGAGGATGTTTTTATAACGAAAAACAATAATTCCGCATGCCGAAATAATTGGTCCATGTGCCACTTTGGGCACGCATGCCATAGGTTCGCCACTCCTGTCCTAGGCATTAGTAGCATCCTTGAACTCTACTCACTAAAGGTCAATAACAGCGCAGGCCACCAGTTGTGAATAACAAAAATGTTTCCATAGAATTGCCAATTGTTTGGGGGTGTGGGAGGGGGGCGGCAAGAAGGGAGGCAAAAATGGCCCCCAGTTGAGAATTACTCACACAGAGGCAAATGATCTAAGTTTAAAGATGTTTCTTTTTCTAGATTGTAATAAAATGCCAAATACACTTCCCTGTCAAAGCAGTATGGTAAGAGAAAAATAATCATTTTCTATTTCTCTAGATCTACAAGTGGTTTTATGTTTTTCATCTTATTTTGTAGGGAAGAAGAAAATGGCAGATCATGTTCTCCATTGTCAACCACAATGCCCTTGCACTCTAAGCAAGAATGATTTGTTGATTTTCATGTGACTAAACATATCTATGTGTTGTTAAAGCAATTCATTCAAGGAGGGAATGAACTACCCATTGGTTACCTATGGAAAGAACAAAACAACTTGAAGACTGCTGTAGGTGTCTGCAAAGTAACCGTATCTTTTTTAAATGCCGTTTTGTTTTGTTTTTTTTAGATTTTTTTTTTTGACAGAGACAGAGACAGAAAGAAGGGGGAGAGCAGAGCAGTCTCCATAGTTGTACATCATCAGTTTTCAACATGGATGCTTCCCACACAGGTGGGCAAGGGGCTGTGCAGTGAAGGAACTGCACTAGGAGGCTCCCGCACAGGAAGCACACCCCAGTTCAGCACAGGGGTCCGCACAGGCCAGGGCTGGGATTTGATCCTCAGCCCAGGAGCTACAAAGTGAGTGCTTAACCCACTGAGCCATCCCAGCTTCCCCTAATTGCACAGTTTTATCCACTTTCTAATATTGTCTGCATTGAATTTAATAAATTCCTTATAAAAATATGGCCTGTTTGATGGGAATACAAAAAAAAATGTAATTTATTTACAAAAATTGTTTATTCTTACATGTTTAAACTTCAGTCAGCTTCAAAGTACTTTCCGTTTGGTGCAATACATCTATTGAGATGCTTTTTCCACTGCTCAAAACAATTTTTGACCCCGTCTACTTTGATGCCTTTTAGTGCTTCTGTTTTTTGTTTCACCTGGTGCACATTGGCAAAACAATTTGCTCTGAGGACTTTTTTCATGGGGGAGGGGGGAAATCGCTACGGATGAGATCAGATGAATACAGACGGTAGATAGGCCATGAGGATCATGCTGTTTGGGGCCAAAAGCTGCTGAAAACTAAGCACAGTGTGGGCAGGTGCATTGTCATGCCCCACACTGTAAATCACCCATCATGAAAAAGGAAAAAGCATTGAAAGACTCTCCAAAAACTATTCAGTGAAGTCGAATGCAGCATCTCACAATGCTAGATGGGTTCCTAGACTACTCACCTAGCAGGAGATGCCTGTACTACAAGGGGTCCAGCCTCCAGAAGATAATTCCAGTTCCTTTGGGTCACCTTTCATATTGTTTCAACATCATTCTTTTGAAAAAGTTTTTAGTTACAATAGTACTGAGTTCTGCTACAAGGAAAGTAATTAGGCTTATTATGATGATCAATTTTCTTTTATAAAAATGGTTGCCAAATACCTTTGAAAAGTCATATTAAAAATTACAATTATGAATAATAGGAAATATATGGGATATTTAACAGATTTTTCCACTGTGAGTTGATTGTTTTGCCTGAAATTTCTATTTCTGTCAATTTGATAGACTTCAATTTATTTATTAACACATCTTCACATGCAAAGCATTATGTGAAGAGATAAAAATGTTTAAGACAATCTTCTTTTCAAAGCAACCCTCTTACAGAAGCTGGACAATAATTATTGTATATAACATTAACATACTTATACTATATTATGTATTAAACTTGTGTTGAAGCAACCATTAGCTTACCAAAGAATAAAATACTTAAAATTTTCAGTAATGTCTGAATGCCAAGAAAAATCCTCATGATTATTAAGGTTCATGCTGATGGCAAAATGTAGTTAATTATTAATAAAATAATAAGAACTACCCATTGGTAAATGACCATAGTAGAGGAGATGAAAAACACCTTCACTCAGAGTAGTTCTGTATTTACCTGTTTTACAAATCAAGCTTTAATGATGATTTAATTTTTTTTTAAAAAGGGAGGTTCAGGATTTTTTTTTGGAGTTAAAAATAAAATGATAATTTATAATACAATTTTGTTTTAGAAGAGTACAATCACGTGGCATATACTGTCTAGTATAAATAACAGCATCAAATGTATAAGTGGAAAGTAAAAGCAATCTATGTGTAAGAGGGTTTAAAATTAAGTAGTACTACATAAGCAAGCAACAAAGCTATGTAGGAATCACATGTCATTTTCATCATGAACTGCTTTAATACATCAGTTTTAAAAGCTTCCAGGGAAAGCCAGGATGGCTCAACAGGTTAAGCACTCACCTTGCAGCCCCAGTCCAAGAATTGAGTCACCCATATGCTGAACTGGGGTGTGCTTCCCATGTGGGAGGCCCCCCGTTCAGTAACCAGCTCAAGGGGTGAATCTGTCTCATGTGGAGGAACCCCAGGTCCAGTTCCTGCCCTGTGCGGCCCCCCGCCCACCTGTGTGGAAGGAAACCATGTCAAAAACTGATGACCCACAACTATAGAGACCACTCTGGGTTGCCCCCTTCTCTCTGTCTCTCTCTCTGTCAGAAACAACAAAATAAATCTTAAAAAAAAAAAAAAAAAAAAAAAGCTTCCAAAAAATCTCTTAGATCACAGGTAAGAAAAGAATACTATGCTGAGAATAACTGATAAACTATATAAATTCAGAATCTAAATTTTACAAATACTGATACAATCTCATTCTCAGTAAAACTGCTAATTCTTATAATGAAATATTTAAAACAGAAAACATAACTTCACCCTTATTTCAAAAATTTTCATAATTTTCTGGACAGTTAAAGCATTCTCTATTGAACTAAGTATCATTAAGCTTATTTATGCACATTCCTACTATTTGTTCATCTTTGCCCCATATTCTTAATTTTCTTTGTTTCTTTTTACTGAAGTTCCAAGGAACTGTTTTTACTAACACCAAATGTTCTATGGTGTTCTATGGCTATGTTCTCAATAAATAGGTGCAGAATTTATTAAAATGAAATTATTACTATAGCAGGATGCTAATGTACTAGAGAAAATGCAAGCAAGAGTGA
>PVKE010004591.1:47621-63851 GCA_004027555.1 Craseonycteris thonglongyai | reverse complement strand
AAAAAAAAAAAAAAAAAAAAAAAAAAAAAGTGACTGTTTTACCAATTTACATTTAATAAAAACATTGTTTGAACACTCAAATGTAAGGTAAACAATGTACCTGAAAATCTTTACGTTTTAAGACTCAAACGCTTTTATCTAAAACGTTTTATAATCTCACATCCCTTTTAACACTTTGTCCAACTCCTGGTTATCAGAACTGGAAGTTGGGAAGCACAAATTAAGATTTTCATGTTTTGTGGTCACTGAAGAAAAACAATTAGATTCTTTTAAGTTCTCATCTACCCCAAATACCAGGTTTTTAAAATTCTATTGGCTTAGTGACCTTTATAAAGACCCCTTTCTTCTGAGAGGCTTCAATTCTAAAAGAATTACCGTATTTTCCGGCATATAAGACGACCAGGCGTATAAGATGACCCCCTAATTTTACAGTTAAAACATAGGTTTAGGCCTATATTCGCTTTATAAGACTACAGCCTCGGAAGTGGGGGGTAGTCTTATACAGCGAATATAGGCCTAAACCTATGTTTTAACTGTAAAATTAGGGGTTCGTCTTATACGCCGGTCGTCTTATACGCCGGAAAATACGGTAACATCCAGAAACAACACTCAGGTGGACAGAGACCTTACCAGCAACAGATGTGGCTTTAGCTCAAAGAAGCAGTTTTAGCCCTCCAGAAAGGGAAACACCTGTGAACTCCGTGCTCCTGTTGCCTCTATTTTTACACCTGTTTGCTTCCCCCTCAAAAAAGAGTATTAACCCAGTCTGTGGATTTTTAGTATTTGATTCTACTATTCTGACTTTTCAATAACATTATAGAAAACTAATATGACACAAAAAATATGTTAAAAATATAAAATATTAAGCTTACAATGTTAAATGACCATGCTTAGGAGGCAATAAGCTACTCTACGAGAGATTAAGCAGAAACAACAAAATCAAATGCCCAAGGGCTTCAAATTGGAATTATCATATGCAATTAAAAAACAAAAAAAACCCAGGTATGAAATAAATGTTTATAAAGAAATAAACACAATAATTGGCAGAACTAAAAAAATGTTCACACAAAAATTGGTATCCAAATGTTCATAGCAGCAATATTCAGACAAAGAGTGGAAACAACCGATAAACAGACAAAATGTGGCATTATCCATACAATGAAATATTACTCAGCCATAAAAAAGGAATGAAGTACTGCTACAACATGGATGACCCTTAAAACTATTATGCGAAGTAAAAGGAGCCAGACACTAAAGGCCTCATCACAATACATGATTCCATTTATATGAGATGTCCAGAACAGACAAATCCATAAAGATAGAAGTAGATTAGTGGTTGCCAGGGACTAGAGAAATGAAAGCAGAGTAAATGTTTAATGGGTATGAGGTCTCTTTCTGGGGTGATGAAAATACTCTGGAATTAGAAATGGTGATGGATGCACTACATAAAGAATCTATTAAAAATCACTAAATTGTACACTTTAAAATGGCTAAATAATGAATCTTATTTCAATAATAATAGCAAGAAATATAATATAACCTCTACCTCCTAGAACAGTGGCTGGCACACAATACTCAGTTAAGTATTTCTGAAAGAATTAATAAGAATTTGTTAAAAAATGACAAGGTAGATCTCAAAAAAAAGAAATGTAACTTTTAGAAATCAAAAATATTCTGTGAAATTAAAAACTCAATTAATGGATTAAGCTGCAAGTTAAGACATAACCACACATAGAAATTATAAGCCAGAAGACACTATGATGAAATTACTCAAAATGCAGCACAGAACAAGTAGATGAAAAACACAAGAGAAATTAATAGACATGAAGAACAGAATGAAAAGGTTTGACATGATGGTTCAGTCTTAGAAAGACAATCTAAAGAAATGAAGAAGTATAATCAGAGAGATAATGACTAATATTCCAGAAATGAAAATATAAGTCCTCAGAAATGAAAGGAGAATATATACCCAGGATAAATAAGAAATCTATACCTAACATATTTAATAATATAAATGCAAAACAACAAAGTTTATAAAAGCAACCAAAAATAAAAAAGGAGGATTTACAAAGGAACAGTAAGACTAAGAGCTGACAGCTCAACAAAAATAGGAGACAGAAGATACTGTAGTAAAATCAAATTGCAAAGAGAAAATAGCTCCCTATCCAGAATTATGCACCCAAGTTCCAACAATTAAATATGCTTTTTCTCAAATTAAAAAGGGGCATATATAAAAACTGACTACAAAGTAGGTTTTTAAATCAAGTCTCATTAATTTCAAATAATCACCACCTGTTCTGATTACAATAGAATTATAAAAAACAAGACATATTCTCATAATTTGAAAATTTGAAAGACCTACTTCTACTTCACATGTCAAAGTGGAAATTATAGTAAAACTAAAGAATACTTATTAACTGCAAGATAATGAAAATACTATGCATTAAAACATGTGGAATGCATTTAAAGTAATACTTGAAATTCAAAATTAATTGAGCACCTTTTCAACTTAAGAAGTCAGAAATGGGGGGATGCCGGGATGGCTCAGAGGGTTGAGCACTAGTTTTGCAGCCCCGGGGGACCAAGGACGAATCCTGGCCTCAGCCCATGTGGACCCATGTGGTGGGATGGGGTGTGTCTCCCCGTTTAGTTCGCACCAGGGTGAGCTTCCCATGTGAGAGGCCCCTGGTTCACCTCCCGCCCTGGGCATGCTACCAATGTAGGAGGCCCCCAGCTCTCGGGGGTGTACCTCCCATGCAAGAGGTCCCCGGCCTGGTTCCTGTCCTGCACGGCACTATGCCCACCTGTGGAATGAAACTATATCGAAAACTAATGTACAACTATGGAGATGGCTCTGGGTTCTCCCCTTTTTCTGTCTCTCTCTGTTTAAAATAATATAAATAAATAAGTCAGAAATGGGATGCTGGGATAGCTCAGAAGGTTGAGTGCTTGCTTTGCAACTGTGAGGCTCAGGGATCAAATCCTGGTATGACCCATGCAAACCCATAGGCTGAACTGCAGCACAACTGGTAACTGCTGAGATGGTGTCAAAGGTTCTCGCCTCTCCCATGCAGGAGGCCTCCAGTTCAGTTCCCACCCCACACAGTCCCACACCCAGCTGTGTGAAATAGAACTGTCACAACTAATGATGTACAACTATGGAGATTGCCTGATCCTGCCCCCTTTTCTCTCTCTCTCACCTTCTCTCAAACAATAAATCTTAAAAAAGAAAGAACCTGTCAGAAATAACCAAGTAACACCCCCCAAAGTAAAAGTTTATAAAACTAACAGTTGACAGTAATGAAATAGTAAAACAAATACACAACAGAGAGTTAAAAGCAAAATTTGATTCTTAAGACTAATAAAAGTAAATCTTAAAAAAAAAGGAACTACCATATTTTTCCGTGTGTATCTATATTTCTTAATGTTGGTTTACAAAAGTAGGTGTTGTCTTATACAAGGGGGATCTTACACAGGGAAAAATACAGTATATAAATAATTCTGTCCCAATAAATTAAAAAACAGAGAACCTTAATACATCCAAATGGACTCAACTATTAAAGAAAACTGAGTACTTGAAAATCATCCATAAACAAAAGATAGTTTTGCAGTTATGTGCTACCCAACATCCAAAGAATAGGTTATTTTAGTTTTATTTACTTATTTATTTTATTTTTTTTGACAGAGAGAGACAGAGAGAGAGAGAGACAGAGAGACAGAGATAGAGAGAGAACTGAACTGGGGGAACTCCCCAGTTCAGAATATGGTTCCGCACGGGCCGGATTCGATCCTTAGTCCCCGGCGCTGCAAAGTGAGCACTTAACCCACTGAGCCATCCCGGCTTCCCCAGAATAGGTTATTTTAATCATTTATACATTTAACCACTGCAAAATGAGGAAAGACTACCGTATATCTGGGAAACTGGTATAACCTTGATACAAAAACTAAAAGATTTTAAATTGACACTGAACTATATATCCTGCATAAAAAAGGAACATTCAATAAATATTTTTTAAAATATCACAGGCACAATCACAAAATACAACAAAGATACTTAGAAGATTGGTCTGTTAGAAGGTCTAAGTGTCACAGCTAAAAAGGAGAGTACCAAAGGCCATAGAAAAGTGCTGTTAATTAAATGGGAGCAACAAAGACAGACCTTGTGATACTTTCAGAAGCAAATATGAAATAAACTGAATATTAATAATGATCACTTACTTATAAGCATGAATGTTCCTAAAGGGAGAATGAAGGACATTTAAAATTTAACTCACAAGCTTTTCTCTCTCGAGTTTTTGCAGTAAACTCTCCATATTACTTCCAATTCTTGTCTTTTCTACAACTTCATAAAGGCTGCAATACATTCCATTCTTCACAACTGACATAAAAAAAATTCATAGTAAATATTCACATTCAAGGGTTGCTTCTTATGTATTTTACTATAATTAAATTACTTTACCTTCATTTGGACCTAAGTATGCTTCCTTGTAAAACAGAGCTGGAGGGATTTTCTGTTTCAGTTGATCAATGCTCATAACTGTTTCAACATCTAACTTGTCAGGACTGAAAGAAAATTGAAAAAGCGTATTTTCCTTACCCATATTTTTAACTCCAGCAATGTTCTCTCTCTCTCTCCCTTCTCCCCCACCACACAAAAGTATATTGCTAGAAACAGAACAGCGTATTTATTATCATACTTTTATTCTAAAGAGGATTCAACATGAGAAGTCCAGATATACAGGTAGAGATAGCCTGACAATATTACCAACCTTCCAATTTTAAGGTAGAAGTTAATTCTATATGCCCCTATTACTAACCAAAAGGATATATTTTTAAGTTGTCATTTTATTAAAGATATTTCAGGTATTTACTGTTAAAAAAATCTTCAAGCATTTATGAAGGCTCATAATGTTTTACTATGGTAGTACCAAAAGATCATTTTAGATCTTTCTATGCCAACATGTTGCGCAATACTGAAAATAGCCTATACGTTTTAATTTACTATATTTATCCATGTATAAAACGATACTTTTTCTAAAATTGTTAGAGCGAAAATTGGGAGTCATCTTAAACATGGGAGTAAACCATGTATTGATTTCTTATTGTTGGATTACAGAAGTAGAGGTTGTCTTATACATAGGGGCATCTTATACACAGAAAAATACAGTAACACCACATCAAAGCTATTTCCAACAAAACTGTTAACTTTTAAGTCAATCACGTTCAAATTGCTTAATGCAAAACATATCTAAGATAAAGCTTTTAAAAATCACTTTAAAGATTTAAATTCACTAAGAAAAAATTACATGGCATAAATGTATGACTATTTAGCCTATCCTCAAATCAAGATAGAAAAGCAGAGGGCTCATTTTGCCAATCAAGTTTCCAAAGTTACCAATTCAATCTTCTTGAAAAACAAACCAATGTTTATATGTAAGTTCTTATGGACCAAAGTAAAATTTAAATTAAAAAAAAGAAAAATAAGAAAATGAATAATGAGCAACTATTGTTATTTCCTTATAATACAACATACTTACAGTTTGATAGGCAAAAAAGTACGAGTGGCTGATCTCAGAGAAATATAGCACAAAAGTTTTCCTTTATTTAAAAGCTGTCCTTTCCACAAGGTGTAATTAAATTTATCTAAACAAACAAACAAACAAAAAGATAATTCTTGGCAGCTCAGAAGCAAATACACATTTACTAGCAATAAGGGGAAAAATAACTAGAAACAAGGTTTTGTACAATAACAACAACAAAACAAAATACTTGGCATTTGTATTTACAGGAGAGTTCAAATACTAGGATTTTTGTCCATAGTAGCTTTTCCCCTATAGTTATTCTAGCTGCAAAGAATATCAAAAATATTTTCTAAATGTCTTTATGAGAAAGCTGAGGAGCAAAGACAATACAGTTATTGCCCTCTTACTTTCCCCAAAGATTATATTAAATCCAGTTAACTGCATAAATCCATACCATGTCTCCTATCTAATCTCTTTGTGGAGAAATCTGACCTAAACCTCTGATGAATTTAATGCTTTTAAAAGGCTGAGCTGTGAAACTTGTTTTCATTTTTACCTTTATCAATTAAAGTGCTAAAATCTTTTGGTCTATTCACAGCGACCTTACACTTGGGCTTGACCAAACATTGATGCTACATCTTAACATGACCTCACCTTCTTTTTCATACTTTGCAGGCTCATTCATTATAAAAATAAAACGAAGCACTTAACATTAATTTTTTTACTGTATGTACTTTTGATTCAGAAAACTAAAGTAAAAAAATTTAAGAATCTTACCTGTGTTTCTATCTGCATTAAAGCTGTTAGACCTACCAATAAATTTTTTAAAAAAAGAAAAACATTATTGACTGCTAACAACATGAATTGTTAACATTCAGGACCTTGACATAACTGCTATTTTTAATGGCATACTATACAAGAGAAGTAAATACTCCAATTAGAAAAAGTAATTATTTATTACAATATTTAATACATCCAAGTCTACATGCAGAAAATAACTTACTTGACTTGAATTACCCTATTTGCCCATTAAGATAGCTGTTTTAAAAATATCCATCAGAAGACAATAGAGTCCATTAAATTATTTTGGCGATAAGATTTAAAGAAATCAGCTCAATATATATTAATTAATATATTCATTCATCATTCAATAATATTTACTAGGCTACTTTTAGTTACCAGGCACCATTTTAGGTAATAGGATCATAGGGATAAACAAAGCCTCTGCCTTCATAGAGTTTATAATCTCATGAGGCAGACACCAATAAAAAAGTGAGTATTTATTTTACGAGACGATAATGGTTTTAAGTTCTATTGAATAAAAAGAAAAAGAGACTTAGAGTACAGGGATTTTTAAAAAAAGGCCTCAGGATGCTGGGACAGCTCAACAGGTGAGCACTTGTCTTGCAACTGTGCCCTTCTGGGGATTGAATCCCGACCCTGGCCTTTGCAAATCCATATACCAAATTGTGGTGAAACTGGTAACTGCCAGGATAGCTCAGCAGCAAAGGTTCTTGCCTCCAATGCCGAAGGCCGCCCAGTTCAGTTCCCGCCTCATGTGTTCCCACGTCCACTTGTGTGGAGTGAAGCTATTCACAACTAATGATGTACAACTATGGAGACTCTCTGGGCTCTCCTCCCTTGTCTCTCTCTCACCTTCTCTCAAAACAGTAAAATAAATCTTAAAAAAAAAAAGGCCTCATTGGTAAGGTTATCTTTAAGGAGAAATGTGAAGAAAGTGGAGATGTAAATTATACAGCTAACTGGGGAAAGAGGGAACTGCAAATGCAAGGGCCTAAGGTAGAAGCATTCATGGTGGTGGAATTCAAGATATAGCAAGGATGTTCATTAAGGCTTGTTTTAAATATGAAAGTCAAAAGATGGAATCAACAAGGAAGCAAAAAAAATTAATGTATAGTCATTTTCCTAAAAGTATGACCTCATAATTAAATGCTGAGTGTCTTTTGAAGATTACTGTTAAAAGGCACTCTAAGTACATGTATGATGATGATTACAAATACAGAGCCACAAAACAAATAAAAATAAAAAAACACAAAGGTCTGGATATCATGTGAATCCGTACTTGTGGCTAATGGTTTCTAGGACTAATCACTGATATGAAAAATGTGCTCAACCTCAACTTCAATGAAAATATAATTTAATCTGGAAAACTGATAAAAAGTGTAGTATGGGGTAAGCTGGGATGGCTCAGTGGGTTAAGCGCTCACTTTGCAGCGCCGGGGACCGAGGATCGAATCCCAACCCCAGCCTGTGTGGAACCATATGCTGAACTGGGGAGTTCCCCCAGTTCAGTTCTCTCTCTGTCTCTGTCTCTGTATCTCTCTCTCTGTCAAAAAATTAATTTAAAAAAAAGTGTAGTATGTTTTATGAAATATGGCTTTTTAAGATAGCAGTAATTCTAAATTAATAGATATGATACATGACTTTGACCATGAATACTCAAAGTTAAAATAAGTAGACATTCGACCATTTTACCTACATGCTTATTTAATTTTGCCTACCTATGAATTTATTTAATTTTGCCAAAACATTTTCTGAAATAATCACATGGAAATTAAAAAGGGGAAACTGCTTTGGATTTGGTAATCTTATATGAGAGCTTATAGATCATCAATGATAACAAACTCTGAAAATCAGAACAACCTGCAAGTTTTCAAAAACTACCAATCCCTAACCTATTTAATAAATTTTTGATTTAAGTGGTTTGAGGTAGGGCTGGGGTTTCTTTAGTAGAAGCCCCCCATTTCCAGGAGAGCTAATACACAAAATTTCACTTTTAAAAACTGCATTACTCAAATATGCAAATGCTCAAATAGCAAGGAAAAAAGGTTTACCAGTAAGGTTTAAGTACATTTTATTTTGTATTTCCACAAAATTTAAGTATTTGTCTGACCTTTTAAGTCACCATGAAAACTTACGCATATAATTAATTTCAAGGGAAGAAAAAATGGGAAGAAAATAAAAGTATTACTCCTAGCTAGGTAGTGTAGAATATGTAATGTAATACCATTTTGGATGATGTCCAAAATTCATAAATCTTACCTTGATGAAAGTGCAAACTTCAGAGATTGTTTATCATCTTTGTAAGTAAAAGATACAACAGCATAAGGACACACATGTCTTGGTCTTCGCCTTAGCTCATCAAAGCCATACTCATAAAAGTAATACTAAAAATAAAAAACGCAAAATTAATTTAAGAAGTCAAGAAGCAGAGTAGATTCTTATATTTATATCTGCCCAGTTTTTGAAAAAAAATAACACTGAGATGTGTCTCTAACAGAAAATATCTATAAAACAGCTTCTCTATATATCAGATGCCAGGATATTAATAGGTATTCATTCCAAAAGTGTACTTCTGAAGAGTGACCACTGCGCAACAAATTTCCTCATAAAAATGTTACAAATGGAGCCTAAGCTCTCAGGTCAGCCCAGAAAAGTCAATTTGATACAAAAAGTCAAATACTAACGATAAAACCTCAACCAAACTTATTGTTTTACTAATCATGTTGAAAAAAAAAACCCCATTCTTGGGGCTGACTGCAGACAAAGCAGCAAAGGGAGGTGGGAAGAGCTCACAAACATAGGTGACAAAGGTAGCTGACCCTCTTCCTACTATCCATCTGCATTCCCCCTTCACCTATTCACAACATTCATTAGATCAGGGTTTTGTGACTTGCAGCCAAGTAATTTTCATTAAAAAGAGTGCCCTAGTTTAAAAACAAGGCATTGCCCAAAGTCCATTTCCCTGGGAAACTGTTGATTTCAATAATGTTGTTGCTCTAAAAATGTCTGGAAAATTTTTGGAAATATCAAGCCAGTAAATTATAGTTTTATCTTATATCTACCAATACTACTATTGTCCAAAAGGTAATCAAATGAGTCAGCTCAGATGACTTTGGTGAATATTATTTTTGTTAAAAGCTTTCAAACAATAGGTCTTACCCACTGGGGAAAAAAACAAGAATAAATTTTATGTAAAAAAAAGAAAAGTAAAAATTAAATAAAAAAAACATTTCCAGGGAAGTTAGCACCACTATTTTTCATATACAATCCATTTGAACATATAGTATTTATGTATTTGTTAAAAACAGTATTATTGTCAAACATCATATAAAAATGACTAAAATTCATTAATTAGCACACTTTATTGTGTATTACATCTGAACAAAGCTTAAAAATTAATTCTAAGTTTGCATCTTAGAAAAATGTTAAAGACAGAAAATATCAAATCAAAAGTATAAAATGACACGTGTTAAGGTAGGGTTGGGGAATGCCTGGGCCACAGACTCATAGCAAGCAGTTCATGGCCTGCTAGGAACCAGGCTACACAGTATGAGGTGAGCAGGCAAAACATCTGTATTTATAGCTGCTCCCCATCGTTGGCCTGAGATCTGATGCCTGTCAGATCAGCAAATGTATTAGATTTTCATAGCAGTGTGAACCCTATTGTGAACTACGCATGTGAGTAGTCTAAGTTGTGTACCCCTTATGAGGCTCTAATGCCTTATAATCTGAGGTGGAGCTGAGGCAGTGATGCTAGTGCTGATTCTGCACTAAAGTGAGCCATATATTATTTCATTATATATTACAATGTTATAATAATAAAGTGCACAATAAATGAAATATGCTTGAATCATCCCAAAACCACCCCCACCCCTCACACCTGGAAAAACGCTTTCACAAAACCAGTCCCTAGTGCCAAAAAGGTTGGGGACCACTTTATTCAGGTACTTTATGGGACTTCAACTCTACCTTGAAAGATTAGTAGGCAAGCCTTTAAAATGAAGTGAGGTGTATTGAGAGCAGAGATCATTAAAAATCCAGCCAGGGGGATGCCAGAATAGCTCAGCAGTTGAGCATCTGTCTTGCAATCGTGAGGTCTGGGGTTTGATTCCCAGCCCTGGTTCGTGAAAACCCATATGCTGAACTGTGGTGCAACTGGTAACTGCTGGGACGGCTCAGTGGTGAAGGGTCTTGCCTCCAATGTGAGGCCCCCAATTTGGTTCCCACCCCACAGCCCTACATCTACTTGTGTGAAATGAAATGATGTTACAACTAATAATGTACAACTACAAGACTGCTCAGGGCCTGCCCTGCTTCTCTCCCCACCCCCTTCCCTTCTCTCAAACAAAAAATATATATTAAAAAAAAAAACACACTGGGAAGCTGGGATGGCTCAGTGGGTTAAGCGCTCGCTTTGCAGCCCCGGAGACCAGGGATCGAATCCCGGCTCCGGCCCGTGCGGACCCATATGCTGAACTGGGGTGTGCCCCCAGTTCAGTTCTTCCTGGGGCCTATGTGGGAGCCCCCAGCCCAGTTCCTGCCCTGCGCAGCCCCGCGCCCACCTGTGGAGTGAAACTATATGGAAAACTAATCCTGTCAACTATGGAGACTGCTCTGGGCCCTCCCCCTTCTCTCTCTCTCTCTCTCTCTCTGTCTGTCTCTCTGTCAAAAATCAATAAAAATAAATCTTTAAAAAAAAAAAAACACAAAAAAACAGGCTGGTGGTCACAGTCTATGATAGGCTAAGGGATCTGAGTATTATATCTAAGTCTGAGGAACCACTCTGTTTCTAAGCTGTCTCGAAAACACTGAACAAATAGCATTGAGAAACACTGGAGTCTGGCAGTACTATGTGGAAACCATAGTCTTATCTAGACTGGTGTGGTGTCAAAGAAAACTGAAAGTGAGACATTTTAAAGAACTGATGACAAATAGGTATCAGGTCATAACACTAAAATGGATTCAGGTACCTACCTGAGTAAGCTCATAGGCTCTGTAAGCCCAAAGTGATGTAACTCTATTGGCATTCTTTGACATGTGACATTCATGCTTTGGTGTTGGGTCCAAAGCACTTTTATTAGATTCCAAACTTTTTCTACCGATGAGGTCATATACACTCTTTATTTTACCCTAAAATAGAGAAATCCTTTTAAGTCCACCTAAACCTAATACTTGACCATATGAAATTAGTATGGAATACTTATTTGAAAATAGATCACCTGTAACAGTTTTCCTTTAATACTTAGTAATAAAGTAATACTCAACACTTTTTACCAATATTGAAGAAGAAAAAGTTAATCATGAAAAAAAGGTATTGTTTGAACTTAAATTTAATAACAAGGAAATAAAAATTTTATTCACAACACTCTTTACTAAATGACATTACAAACATATCATCCTCCTTTCTTCATTCTTTTCTTTGGAAAGCAAACTATAAAGTACAGTAATCTTATATCAAAGATGGCAAACCATTCTCAAACATATCTTTATATACCAAATACAAGGTAGCACTGTTGTAATTTAATGAAACCCCGAAGGACAGGGTCAACTAAAACCCAATCAGCTGTGTCTTTGATATATAAAATGTAAAAGATGAAATTACCTTCATTATTTTAAAAATAACAACATCACCCATTGCTCCAGCTTGCAAAGGATTAGCTTGTAATAAATCAGCATACTTAGAAAGATAGATACCTAGTAAAAAGGAAATTTTTTTTAAATTTGAATGACATAAACACACACACACAAAAATCCAAACGTTTAACCTAATAAGAGGTAAATGGTCTGACACCTTTTAAAAAATATGACAGTAAAGATAGCTGACATTTAACCAACGCAAAAATAAAACCAGAAAAAATGACCCTAACCAAATTTTTCAAAATCACTAGTACTAAAAACAAACAAAAAAGGACATTAAGTTTTGATCAATTTGGACATGCAAATCAGACACAAAGGATAAAATTGGGTTTCAATTGCAGAATTTAAAATAGTCTCCTTTTTTGGGAATATGACAATGCATACATGAATTTAATTAGGACTGCAGCAAAATTAGATAATGTATTTCTGAATAGGGACATAATAGGTAAACAATAAGTAAATAAATACATAAAATAAAATAGAATAAAATGAAAGATTACCCATGGAAGGACTGCCAAGAACTGTTATTTCGGACTGGCCCACCTGTAATCCTTTTTCACATATGTTTTGAACCTAAATAAACACAATTATAATACATTAAAAGTGCAAAAAGATAATTTGCAAACTTGTCTTAAATAAAATCTTATCTGGGGAAGCCGGGATGGCTCAGTGGGTTAAGCGTTCACTTTGCAGCCCCCGGGACCGAGGATCGAATCCTGGCCCCGGCCCATGAGGACCCATATGCTGAACTGGGAAGTGCCCCCAGTCGGTTCTCACCGGGGTGAGACCCCGGCCCAGTTCCTGCCCTGTGCAGCCCCCGCCCACCTGTGAAATGAAACTATGTAGAAAACCAATGATGTGCAACTATGGAGACTGTTCTGGGCCTTCCCCCTTCTCTCTGTCTCTCTCTCTCTCTCTCTCTGTCAAAAACAAAAGTAAATCTTAAAATCTTATCTTCTAAACTATGTATTTTCTACATTACAGAAATTTTATATATATGCCAATTTATGACTAAATATCAATGTGAAACTGGCTTAACCTTCCAATGTAACCAAAGCTGAAATCCATTTTTGTTTATGCTAGGTGTAACAGAAACTAAGAATTCATGTCACTCATATTTAGACATTCCCTTTAGAGAAAATCAGAACTAGCAAAATATTTAAAGAGAAAGTAAAAAAAACCCACCTAAAAAAATCTTTAAAGTAGAAAAAACAGTTCCAAGGACATATAATCAACAATATATAGGGTCCAGCAGGCATAAAACTCTGCCAGAGTGTTATCAGTGAATAAATGAGGTGTTACTTCTGCTGGACCCTATAGAAGGTAATCTATTTTAATAAATAAAAAATTCATTATTAAGCACATTTTAAGAGAAGAAAATGGGTTTAGTCAGAGAAAAAATGAGCACACTTGAAAAAAAAAAATCACAAAACATGAAATACCATTGCCCTGATAAATCATTTCTTCTACTTGACAGCAAGAAAATGTTAGTTTATCATTAAGAGTAATTGCAGAATTAGTTAACTTACACTGGGAACAATCTCAAATTATTTTTTATAAAATGGGATCACTCACTTGGTATCGATCAACCATGAGAAATGCATAGGATTCTGCAAGTTCTTTATCTAAACGGCCATCAAACTTCAATTCTCTTCGCTTTTCTGTAAACTAAATGAAATTAAATCTTGTAACAACTCTGTAAAATGTGATTACATTTTTCAAGCTAAAAGTTTCAGAAATCTTATTTCTAAAAGATTCCAAATCTACCAAAATACAAGGGCAGGCTGGTAAATTTTGCCTCCACTGTAGTTTTTGATACATTAGCCATATGTGGGTATAAATGGTTCTGTGTAGTCACATGCTATTTTCCCTCCATCATTCTTGACCTTGCACACACAGATGCTTCCATTTTTCACCTGGTGCACATTGAAATGGAAGAGCATTCAGACCAAAAAACAATCAACATGACCTTCCCAGCTAAGGTCTGAGTTTTGAATTGTTTCAGCTGAGGTGATTCCCCTATGGCAGTATTCCATGGACTGTCTTTTGTTCTCCTCGGGGTCATAATGATGGATTCAAGTTTCATCACTTGTAATAATCTTCTTTAAGAAGCCCTCGGGAAAGCCGGGATGGCTCAGCGGGTTGAGCGCTCGCGTTGAGGCCCCGAGGACCGAGGATCGAATCCCGGCTCCAGCCCAGGCGGACCCACATGCTGAACTGGGGAGTTCCCACAGTTTGGTTCTCTAGCTGTCTCTGTCTCTGTCTCTATCTGTCAAAAGTAAAATAAAAATAAATATGCACTGAAGATAAAATAATTACTCTCTATAAATATAAAAAGATATAAAAAAGAAGTCCTCACATTCTTTTTCAAAAACTTTCCAAAAAATTGGAGGAACTTTTTCTGCTACTGAGAATTCAATAACAACATACTGTTTGAACTGAACATCTGAACACTCTTTCCTTTCAATATGCACTGGGTGAAAAATGTAAGCATCTGTGTGAGTCAACAATGATGGAGGGGTGGGGAAGCCGGGATGGCTCAGTGGGTTAAGCGCTCACTTTGCAGCGCTGAGGACCCAGGATCGAATCCCAGCCCCGGCCCGTGCAGACCCATGTGCTGAACTGGGGAGTGCCCCCAGTTTAGTTCTCTCTCCGTCTCTGTATCTCTCTGTATCTCTCTCTCTCTCTCTCTGTGAAAAACAATAAAAAAAAAATTAAAAAAAAAAAAGAATGATGGAGGGGAAATACTATGTGACTGTACAAACCCAGTTATATCCAGATATGTCTAATTTAACAAAAAACTTTACTGTGGAGGCAAAATTTATCAACCCAGCCTCATAGAAATTATCTTTTGTCTTCCGGCAATTTCTGCATTTCTATTTTTTTCCCTTATTAATTCTTTACCTTCACAATAGTCAAATAAGCATATAGTATTTATCAATTTCAACTAAATTTTCATTAAAATTTTACCATTCCAACTGTCCCATAGATTTTTTAAGTTCATGTTGTAGTTATTGTTGGATTTCTCATTTTACCTAACATGGTGCACTGCATAGAGCAGGTGGTTTAATAAATCTCTGTTGAATGACCAATTTCTAGACTATAAACTCAATTAGGACAAGGAAAAATGCTTAATTTCTTATAACTGTATTCTCAATGCCAAGCACATTAAGACATGTTTCTTATTTCCAGGATAAAAGAATGACTTGGTCTATGGAAGTAAGTAAGTAAGTAAGTAAGTCACCCTAAACTGCTAGTTTTCATTTTTAGATACAAGCTAGTAGACAGATATACATTCAAAACATAGAACCCATAGCTAATAGATTTATATGTAGTAATCAGGTTATTACTGATCTCCAATAACATAATTAGAGAATCTGTAGACTAAATTTTCATATAAAATTAAAAATACTGGTAATCTCAAAATCACATCAAACTCCAAGGTTTTAATTTTTTCTTGGAGGCAGTAACTTTTATCCATTTTACGGATCCTTTCAAAGTTAAGTTCTGGTAGCATTGAGTTAACCGCTTAAAAAGTACAAACTTAATAGCATTTCATATACATTAGAAAGCAATATACACATCAAATACTTATAAACGTCTCATTTATATTACCTCAAAGTTATACACATTTGCTATTCCTCAATCAAAACTCAAAGAATATTCTAGTATTTACATGAAATGTAAATTCAGCATCTAACATGCTTAACTCTTCTATATATGCACTTTTTCACTAAGAATTTTAACTAAGATGATTCAATCAGGCAGTAACTAATTTAAAAAATTAAGCATATCTAAAAAAAAAATACACATTTATCTTCCAATTTAGAGATATATGATAAGATTCCATTTAATTAACATACACTTGAAAGAGCAAGCCTTGTTATGAATTTACAATTAAGTCACCATCAATAAACTATGCCTATGCTTAAGATTTTTAGTAAAAGTTACTCTACATAATCACATATTAACAGAGCACATAAATGTAGTATGTATATCAACAATGTTTGGAGGGAAAGCATGTCATTTAAAACTTTTCTCTTCTTTAATTTGGCTTTCCTAAAAACTTGCATTTGTGGGGATGCTGGGATGGCTCAGCCTGTTAAATGCTCGCTTGCAGCCCCGAGGTTCAAGAATTGAATCCCGGGGGAAAGCCGGGACGGCTCAGCGGGTTGAGCGCTCGCTTTGAGGCCATGAGGACCGAGGATCGAATCCCGGCTCCGGCCCAGGCAGGACCCACGTGCTGAACTGGGGAGTTCCCACAGTT
>PVKE010004591.1:0-47521 GCA_004027555.1 Craseonycteris thonglongyai | reverse complement strand
CAAACAAAAAAAACAAAAAAAAAAAAAAAAAAGAATTGAATCCCAACCCCAGCCCATGCGGACCCATATACTGAACTGGGGTGTGCCTCCAGTTCAGTTCTTGCTGGGGCCTATGGCTGGCCATGTGGAAAACCCTGGGCCCAGTTCTTGCGCTGCACAGCCACACTCTTACCAGTGGAGTGAAATTATGTCAAAAACTAAAGATGTACAACTATGGAGACTGCTCTGGGCTCTCTCCCCTCTGTCTGTATCTCTCCGTCAAAAAAACAATAAAAATAAATCTTTAAAAATAAAACAAAAACTTTCACATTTTTAAAGAAAAGGAAAGTTAAACAAATTCTAAGCTATTAATTGATTCCGTAGTTTTACAATCATAATTTAAAACATACCTCCTTTTCCAAAAGCTCATTATGTACCAAGCAAGCACATTTGTAGTTAAAATTTGTTACTGAGGTTGGTTCAAGGTAAGATGAATGAAGAATATTCAAAACATCTTCAAATTCACGAGATCCCGAAGTTAATTGCTGAAAAAGTGCTAAAATAAAAAACATGATTGATTTTAAAATTATTCCATCTTAAATGTAGTTTCTTATAATTTTGTGGGCTTGTTAATTAACCTTTAAATATAAGTAAAAAAGGCTTCAAGGCAATATTACTTTATGATATGCAAAAGAGATACCTGATTTTCACTGAAAAAAAAAAAACAAAAAAAAAATACCCAAAAAATAACCAGGTGCCAAAACTAATTCCTTCAACAATGAGCATATTGCACTACACATATAGACAATGGTACAATTTTGCAAAAAACTTAAGGATGATAATTTAGGCAACCTAAGTTGCTTAAAGACTCTTAAGAACTTGACCATATATGGTACTTAACTTGTCTCAATTCCTATTTTATGTTACAATGAAGTAGTAGTATATCTAGGACTATTTATTTCAGCAAACTAAATGCTTATGCCCTAAGTAAAAGCATAAAAACATTTCAGATATTTAGATGTTCATAAAATGATTCTAGTACTAAAGTAAGATATGCTTCCTGCACTAACATCTTTTATTACCAAATAAAGTGATAGGCATTTATTATGAAAACTTAAGACGTGGAGATTTATAGTGAAACCTGGATGCAAATACCCTGTCTAGCAGTTACTGGCTTTGTAGGAGACCCTGGATACATCAATTAACCAAATAAGCTGTTATCTCACCTACAGAAGAGAACTCTAGCTACCTTAGTAACCACAATATGTCACATGCCACATGAGACAACACATGGAAAAAGCTCTAAAGCACAGTATTTGGTGCATGCAAGGACAAGCAAGGTTTTTACTCCCCACTCCACCAACTGATTCACGCAGCCCATTTTATTTTTAAAATACTTAAGTCAAAGATCGTTCTTGGACCAGTGGATGCATAAAATAGTTTAACTTACTAATAAATTCCAAATATCAAGTCTATACATATAAATTGTTCCAAAACCAAAAAGGACCCACTTATTTTTCACTGCAGATAACTTACATTATACTTTACTACCATTCTTTCCAGATACTATTTATAGAACCAATGTCACAATCAACACACTTATGAAAACATAGTGTTCATATATATATATATACTTTTAAAGGTACTAGATAGCAGCTAATAAGCTTTTTTTCATACATTGCATTTTCTATAGTTATTACACTTTAAAGGACATGTCAAGTGATATATACATTCATTCACTCATTTATCAAGGCACATATATATTACAAGTGATTGTAAAAATGCAGTTTTCAATGACAGAATGTGTATAGAACAAATGGTTACCATTACTACGGGATCATACACTAAAAAATAAAAATTAAAAAAAAAAGAAATAATACTAACTAATTATAATGTAATAGACTCTGGGAGTTAAGCAGGAAAAATTAGCACTCAAAAAAACCACAAAAAACAAACTACTACTAGACTCAAAAAATATCCTATAACCAAATTTGTAGCAAATGAATATATTCAATCCGATTGTAAGTTCCATGAGAGCAGTAACTGTATCTGCCTTGTTGATTATCTTTACCATGCCAGTAGTTAGAACTGTGAGCACCGGCCCCAAGGGAGTTGAATGACTAAATGAGTAAAGAAAATGATAGATAATAAACTTTGTCAAGTTATTTTTAATAAAATGTGGTTTTTATAAAAATGATTATCTTTTTAAATTAGGTTTCACAAATTCAACAGTTCAGTAATGTATAAAACAAAAAGCTCAAAAAAAGAGAAATACATTCCTTCAATGCAAATTTGTTTTACAGTCTTTACAGGCTTTCACATCTGAAATAGGCCAAGCATGACTATAAGTTGTGTTTTATGCATGACTGATTTGTATGTTTCTAAATTAACACAAACTTCAGATATTTAAAATGTGCCAAAAGAAAGTATGATATGGCTTCAAATTTCTAGGAAATTTTACAAGTCTACATAAAATTTTCCTTAAGTTATCCCAACACTATTTCTACCATCATCTAACCTTAAGTGAAAAATTGAGTTAAATTATATGTATTTAACATTTGTGTCATCTCAAAGTAATACCCAAGAGTCAAGTCAAATGTACTCAAATAGACTTGTCAACTGGAAAAAAGTTCTTGTGAATGAAAATATAAAAAAAAGGTGCAAGATTTTCCATCTAACAATAAACCATGTCCTGGGTATTTTACATTTCATATACCTCAGCTGGCTTTACTAGTTTGACCAGAATTACAATTTCTACTTTTTCTGCCCAATTATCATTTCTACAAAAATAAAATTATGTTGTGTCAATTTTTAAACATTCAAATCAATGTGCTGGTAATGGTAGTTTAGAAATTTAACAAGTTTATGTTCTGAAGGTACATTCTCTGTGGTCTATTTTGTCCTTAATAATCCTTTCAACACTGGATATACCCTGATCAACGTATCCTGTCACTTCTTGTACAGAAACAGTATATACATCTTAAATTATGAGTCATTATTTGAGGCAATAATAAACCTTGTGACTATCCAAATGGGGAACAAAATATTTTATGTATTATTCATTCATTTCACTTAAGAAAGTATCCAATATATTGTTCTCTGGATCCTGATAATTATTGAGTCTAATAATTAGTGGGTCATTACTTTTCATATATTGTACTAAGAGCTTTATATATATTAGCTCATCCAATCATCAAAACGACCCTATGAAGTTCATTATGCCCATTTCACAAACAAAAATGAGACAACTAAAATTAACTTGCCTAAGGTCACACAATTAATAGGGCAGCTGGGATTTCATTTCAGGCTGCCTAGAGCTCCTAATCTTGTATTCCAAACTATTAGTAAAAGGTGTATATGTGTGCATAAAAACCCGAAAGTAATCATTCTAAGAACTAGAGTAACACTTTTTTCTTCATTTTAGATCAGGAAATCATATAGAATGAGACAGAAAATTAACTATAAAACAAAAAGAATTTGATGTCTAGGATCATGCTATTTCTAGCCTTCTGTGTCTTCTCTCAAATCTCTTAAATATTTTTCATTTTAATGCATTAAACAGGGCCAAAAGCCATTAACATCTTTTTTTTTGGTTTATAAAGGTTAACAGCAGTAACAATATTTCTCCCACACATCAGGAAATATATAATTTTGCTTATTTACAGGATTTCCAACAAATACATATCAGAAAGATGACCAATGGGTTGATTTCTGATTAGAATTCACAAGGTTTCCCTATCAACAAAACTGTTTATAGATGTGTTTTGCAGGATTGAAAAATATATTTAGAAAGGAACATGGAGATTTATAATTCAAATGAACAACCTGCCTGTGTCAAAGAATCAGAACTACACTCCAGATCTCGTGACTCCCATTCCATACTATCCATTAAATATTTTTCATTACTGGTATCATACAAAACATACTCAGGAATTTGATACTGTATTTAAGTAGTTGGAACAGACATAAAATTTAGGTCATTAAATAGCTTTGTTCCTTGGTCAAAGGAACATTTTTCCTCAATTATGTTTACCAATTTATTGTCAATGTTGATCTTCGTGTTTGTATTAAGTGTATGTAAAAAAATTATATACACATATACACAAAAACAAGCTAAACTTTTAAAAGATGGACTACTGTTATCAAAACATACAAAAAGGTAATATGAAATATAGATTGCAATTTAAAGTAATTCATGGCAGAAAAGGAATTAAAGAGGCTGGGGATCACAAGTGGTCTGAAATTCTCTGAATCCAACTCTCTAAAGTCTACTACCAGTATTAATGATTACAATGCAATGACTATCCATTTGTTCCACACAATTATTATTTTAAAAATCACTTTTCTTCAGTCTAATAAAATTGCTAGACACAGTACTTTAGGAATGGTGTTTCACCTCTAAATCAAGGTTCAACATACTGCAGAATTAGGAATGAATATGATGGCAGAGATCTATAGAAACAAGTACAATATGACACCACTTACTTTTTTTGGACTGGGGAATAAGTCAAAGAAAATTTTACCTCCATTACTTAGAATGTATATACATCTGTCAACATTTTATGTGGTTGACTGGATTGTACCTACATTTTCCTTCTCAGATTTATTTCTATGTTAGAAAACCTACGGTACTTAGAATCCAGACATTTGGCTACAACTACTGAAACACCATGCAAATTTCCATAAGGAGACTTTACCCTCAAAGTCTTCAAAAAGACAATCATAAATTTTGTGGGAGGGGAAGCCGGGATGGCTCAGTGGGTTAAGCGCTCACTTTGCAGCGCCAGGGACCAGAGATCGAATCCCGGCCCCAGCCTGTGCGAACCCATATGCTGAACTGGGGAGTGCCCCCAGTTCAGTTGTCTCTGTCTCTGTATCTCTCTGTCAAAAATAAAAATATTTTAAAATATATTAAAAACAAAAAACAAAAAACACTTTGTGGGAAAGAAGGGGTTGAGGAGAATTAGCCATGGACCAGACAAGTATGGACAAGATGTATGAGAAAGTAGTTAATTTGTGATACACATGAATGAGACACAGATATGTGAAGAGCAGTTAATCTTCTGTCCTACAGAAAACATTAACCAAAAAACATTTTCCAAAAAGTGATTTCCCAAGAATTTTGGAGGGAAAAATTTTATCAAATATAATTACCAGTTTTCACTCACTTTTGATGACTTACAATATTAGATGCTAGAGTAAAAGAAGGCAAGTGAAACCTCTAGTGACAAAACACAATTCTACAATTTGGTTAAATGTAAGAACAGTGTCTCTTTACATTACTATAGAAAATAGCACAGCCAATAAATAACACATAATACAACAGAGTAAAATTTTGCTCTTCTAGTCAATAGGTCAATGTCAGTATTGACAAAATGTGTTAATTTTATAATGAACATATTCTCAGAATTCCCTAAGGATGAAAACATGCTAAATATTTCTAGTTAAGAGGCTAAAACTTTTTTTCAATAGATCAAATCAAAAGCTACAAAAAACTATTGTTATAAAAAAGGGAAGTCTTCCTATAGTTTGAGTACTGACAAGAAGTAATCTGCACCTAGGTTTAAATTCCAACTCCATTATTCACTAGCTATGTGACCTTTGGTAAGTTATTTAACCTGTCAGTACTTCTGTTTCATCTGCAAAATGGGAATAGTACCTATCACATAGTAGTGCTGAGATTTAGTTAATACATTTAAACTACTTAGAATGTCTAGTTTTTAAGCACTATAAAGTATTTGTCAATATTACTTAAATTAGAAATGGCAGTAGTTATTCTGGATACTACGCTATTGTCAAGATCAAGAAAAGAACTTTCTGAGTCAACAAGTTATACTGGTACTATTTACTTTTAAGTTACCAGAAATTTTCAAGACCTAATCTTAAATTTCACTGGAAAAGCATATCCCACAAGAAAAGGTCTGCCATATTAAAATATTGCATGACTGTAACAGAACTTTTGATACTGAAAAAGTTCATGCTGAGGTATCTACTATTCATGGTAAGACTCAAATGTCTACAACTAATTCCTAGCCAAATTCTACACATAAAGTAATAACTTCCAAAGTTTCCAAGAGATGATTTTGGAATGAAGTGTGAAACCAGCAGTACTTGCTGCAAATTTCTGATAAAGTGTTTTTAAATAAGTTGACTTTTTCTAGTAAATTCTATCACCAAGCAGTAACTCCTCTCAGCTTGGACAGGATAAAGTCCATGTGGTAAAACAACTATTTTTTAAGGTTCTATTTAAGTCGTTATTGCACTATTTGAATAGCTGCACCTGCTCAGTGTATAAATATTTAGACAAGTTAAAAATCATTTTCACTAAACATGAAAAAAAAGAAGTCCATTGTGTCCATTATCTACCACCTCTCTGACAAGAGAACGGTAACAACCTTTTGCCTCTAACTAAAAATGGAAGATATAAATTTTCCCGAAGGACCATCAGACTCGGGAGTAAACTAGGTTTCATACTTCCTAATTCCTCAATTATATCCACTTTCAGTGTGTTCAAATAAGGTCTATTTTACAGCAGCCTCCTTAATGTTTTTAAAAAGTCATGCAAACATAGTGCATTCCCTCATTTCAAACTGTAAAGATTTCTAAGCCAATTTTGGGATCCTAAAGAAGTTAAAAGGTGGTAGGTACATCATGGTTGATGATGTACCATAATCCATATTCTTGGGTACTTAAAAAACCTAACAAAGAAAAAAAGGGGGGAGAAGACTTCAAAATTTTATCAAACTTAAAAAGTTCAATTTCCTCCCTCATAACCAGAGCCCATCTGAATGTACTTCCAACCTACACTTTATACCAATTTATAATTTATGCTAGTAATCTATCCTCATGTAGACTACCCATCTTAACTAAATAAACTAAAAGAATTGACAACCTTGACCATTACAAGTGTCCTCTTAAACCCTAAAACAAATTACATTAACTCAAAAAGATATTTCTAGAAACATTCCTCATGCTGCTGGACAAAAGGTAACTTCATCTTTGTCAATATGGTTTCTCACACCAAGAATTTCCTTGGCTTTGTCAAACAAAAATTAACTGTTTGGCTTTATTTGTACCTGATAAAAAGGCTCCAACAATTTGTGCACATGGAGCTGGTTATGCGAAGGGAGAGGAAGTACATGCTTCATTCCAGATTCTAAATCTTTACTAAGATTCAACCTACGAATAAAAAAGCTTCCTATAAGTAAAAAAATACCCTTAATTTTCCAAAGTAAAGCCTGACAGACTGAATCACACGGCAAAACAAAAAGACGCTTGAAATGGGCTAAATCCAGAACATTCCAAATCGTTGGATAGTCAACAATAGTACTGTTACTAGAAAATAAATTTGGTCTCCTTTAGAAATGTGTCAGAATATTAAGTCTTAAAAACGTACACGTAGTTCATGTAACTCTTCCCAGGCTGGTTCCAAAAACTAGACTGGACTTTTGAAAAATCTGAAGTCCTCATCTGCCAATATCCAGTTGGTGACTCTTGGGCATAAGCTAACCTTTTTCCATTGGGAACCTACCTTCCCACTCTTCTCAAAAACAATTGAAAAGTACACTACTCTGGGATTTAAAAAGGCCTATTGAACGCCTTAAAAACAAACAAAAAAATCTACATGGAAATGAAGTGTGATGGAAAATAGCCGTGTGCATGGATCACATCTAATGGAGATGCCTAAAAAGGGAAGAAGACGCTGACATCCAGCAAATTTCAAGTAGACACACAGAGCTGAAGGGTTTCCACAGGGAGCAGCGCGCGTGGTCCTCTGAACGCAACGGCCTTGGAGAAAGCTCCAGAACCCGTGGCCACGGGCTACTTCCAGTGAGACGTCTCAGAAGCATTCTTAGGAGGACACATCAGCTTCTCTGATAAGCTTCCAACCTGAGCTACTTGCAACTTCCGCGGGGCGAAGGCGAGCCAGCGGGCGTGGCCCCACCTCTGCGCTCCCGCACCCGGCGCGGCAGCTGGGCGCCCGGCGCCGCGGGCGTGTGCACGTGTCTCGGGTGGGTGTGGGAAGAGCAGACAGAGAGACTCTAATGGAAAGATGGAGGGGAGAGAGGAAGGGGGGTCGGGAGAGAGGAGAAGCACCACCTTTCTTTTCTCTGTTCTTCCTGGGGATCTGAAAACTCCTCCTAACGGGTTTTTCGGGCTCTTCCGGGCCTTTGGGCGGAGCGGCCGCGCCCGCCTCGGACGAGTCCCGAGGCTGCTCTTGCGGGAGGCTCGGGGTGGCCTCGGCCTCCGCGGGCCCCGCGGGCCCGGCGCCGTCGGCGGGCTCCGCGATGCCGAGACCTCCGCCGCCATTTTGTGGGGACGACTCAAGCTCCGGAAGTGCCTGCTTCATGGCCTCGTCGCCGCCGCCGCCGCCGCCGTCCTCCCAGCTCGCGTCCGTCGGCGGGCAGCCTTCCATCTGCACCGCGGTCGCCATCGCGCCGGAGTGAGCAGCTCCGGGGAGCTTCTGCCAACGAGGTCGACGGGGGCGGGGGGGAAGGGGCGGCGGGCCGGCCTCGCCGCCGAGCTGCTCTCAGCCCACCCACTCCCTTCCCCCCGTGGCCGCGGGCCGGGCTCTGGTCCCAGGGGCCTCCCGGGGGTCCCACGGCGGCGCCCGAGGCGTGCGGCCCAGGCCCTGGAGCCGCTCCTCTCTCGGGCAGCGCTTCGGCCGGACCCGCCAGTCAACGTGCTCGCGTCGGAGCCAGGGGGCGGGGCCACCGCGGGCCGCTCCGCCAATGGGAGTGCGGTGCCCGCCCCCGCGGCTGCAGCTAAGACCGTGCGGGGAGGCGGAGCCTCGGGGCCCCCGAGCCCGCCAAAAGGGGCAACCGCAACACCCCGCGAGAACCTCGACGCCGCGTCGGGCAGGAGGGGGACTGGGCCTCAGGGAGGCCTGCTAATGCCGGGCCCGGGCCTGGCCCGCGCTGCAGGAGAAGGAGGCCAGCCCCCGCAGGTCCCCGCAGAGCTGTCCTCGCCTGTTTCCGGGCAAAATGACCTTGGCTGTGCTCGCGTTATCCGGGCCCAAACAGGACTCAAGCAGTGGGCGCTGGACAGACCCGGTCCTGTGAAATACGTGCGTGCATATAAAAGCCTAGAGGGGATGAGAGAATGACCTGCAGCGGGAAAAAAGCCGGAAAGCCTCCAGCTGACTTCAGAGCGGCCATTATCACTGGATCTTGCATCTTTATAATGGATTCTTCCCACCTGCCCCCCCCCGCCCCCTTGAAAGTTAGAACCTGAAGTATTCCAGCAAGCAGTCAATACCAGGGATCCTTTGATGTGACTTTACAGCCTCATGTTAACAGCATTTGGGGCTTGAGGAGTGGGGGGAGCTCCTGGCTTTAAATTATTTTTCCTTCTACATCTTCAGGTTTCCTATAGGGAGTGTATATTAAAGGAAAATGTAAACGTTTGCAGCAACTAAAAATATACAGCAATGGCCCCCTTAAAAGAGTCAAGTGGAGGTCCTTTTGAGTAGTTTATGCTGACTGATTTGAAACTATTATAAATACAGACTATTTACTGGGTGCTTCCTAATTGCCAGGCAGTGGAGAAAGCGATTTACATACATTATATCCATTCAGTCCTCACAACAAACATCAGGGAGATACCACAGTCGTACCTTATCTTGATTGAACTTCACAGATGTGGCTTTTTGCAAATTGAAAGCCAGACCCTCCACCAGGAAAAAGATGTTAGTTGGCTTTATTGTGGTCTGGAACCGAACCTGCAATAACTCTCAGGTGTGCCTGTATTAATGCACAATTTAATATAAGTGTTTAAAGACATTGAATGAGTTAAAATCAAAATTTGAAGTCAGGTCCTTTTGACGCTAACATAAAGTACTTGCATTTGACTACACTAAGAACTAATCCTCACAGCAGCCCTGCACCTTTTTGCATTATGGATGAAGAAATGAGGATTGACATCTAGTTCAGTCTCCCAGCAGCAGGATATGGATCCAGACCCAAATCTCTATTCTCAAACTACAGCTGTCTACCAAGAAGTTGACTGACCAAACTTAAAATAAAACTCTAGGCCTTGCCATGGTGACTGCTACTTAAAGAACATCCCCAAGGGCAACAGGAAAGTTGGATTCCTATGTCCTGTGATAAATATTATCCCTGCTTAACAGCCTACATCGGGGGTGGCAAGCCTATGGCACGCGTGCCCAAAGTGGCACGCGGAGCAATTATTTCGGCACGCGGAGCTGTGAATACTATTTAAAAAATTATTGTTTATGCTCTTATAGACATAAAAATAATCGATACCTCTATCTCACTCGATGGGTTGGCACGTGAGTCGAGCGAGTATACTCTTATTTCATAAACTTTGGCGCTCAGTCGCCAAAAGGTTCGCCACCCCTGGACATGGAAGAGCTAATCATGGGTTGCCCGACCTATTTGAATTAGCTGAGTAAATGGAAAGAGAGTTAGTGTAGCACAATGATTTCTTTTAGTAAATAGAGGGGGCATACATTTGCTAAATCCTACCTATCTCAGGAAAACAAACAGCCCGTTACAGGGTGTGTTTGTGGTTATATAGGTGTGAATATAGACATCCAGTATATAGGGGGTGTGGAGTACAAGAGGAAGAGCTGCCACAGATGTACATGGTGCTGGAGCAAGGGCTGCCAAAGGTTACAAGTGTAAAAACTTACATTGTCCCCTACCCTCAACAACACAAGGAATGTTAGAGAACGACTAGTATGGCACAGTATATAATTAAGTATCCAGGAACCACAATCACCTTTTTAAATTTGGAAACAAAAATAATCCAGTTCAACTCATTTTAAAAATAGGAAAGGCTGGTGGCCCCAAATCACATAGCAAACTAATAGTTAACATTCATTGATCACTTTCTATGTGGTCAGGCATTGGTATAAGAGGATTACATGGATTGTCTCATTAATCCTCACACAAAGTACTAATGTTATCCCTATTTTACAAATAAAGAAACTGAGGCAGAGTGCTTATTTAACTTTATTAAGTTTGTTTAGATTGTAAATGGAAGAACCAAGATTCTAATCCAGATGGTCTGCCTCCATAAGCCATGCTCTTAATGACCACTATATGCTAACCTCTCTTGTTTTTGGCAAAACAAAGTTCTGAACTCAGTTCATTTTCCACTATACCATTTTGCCTCCCTTCCTCAAACAGTACTTTTTCAAAACATATATAAATGGTATAACTCAGCAATAACTATTAGTATTACTGATGCATAAACCTTTGACCTCACAATTTTACTTTTAGAAACATATAATACAAATATGCATACTCATTCACATTCTAAATGTTTATCCTAGGAATATCCAGTGTTTACAATGGGATATCAAGTGTTGTTTGTAATTGCAAAGGATTGGAAACAACCTAAATATCTATAGTAGAGTATATCCATACAATGGAATACTATGCAGCATCAAAAAGGAACAAAGTATAGATGCATGCTTTCACATGGACACACATCGAAAGCATGTTAAGTGAAAGAAACTAGACACAAAAAGCCATATACTGTATGATTTTATTCATATGGAAGTTCAGAATAGACAAATTCATAAAAACAAAAGATTGGTGGTTACCAGGACCTGGAGAGAGGAGGGAATGAGGACAGACTGCTAATGAGTACAGGACTTTTACGTGGTGATGAAAACATTCTGGAATTAGATGTTACTGGCACAACTTTGTGAATATACTAAAAGCCACTGAATTATACACTGTAAAAGGATGGATTTTATAATATATGAACTAGATCTCCATTTAAAAAAAATAGAGGACCTTCACATAATCTGAGGACAGAGACTCCAAGCAGCAGACTTCTGCTCCCCCATCGCTTTGAAGAAGCAAGCTGCCAGGAATTCCACTGTTGCCAACAACTTGAGAGCACTTAGGAGAATATTCTTTCCTACTGAGTGTCCAGGTGTGAATGTAGCCCAGCTGCCACCATTTCAGCCTTGTGAGACCCAGGCATAGAAAGCAGCTAAGCTATGTGCATGCTCTGACCTATACAGAAACTGAGATTAATACCTGGTTTCTGGGGAAGCTGGGATGGCTCAGTGGGTTAAGTTCTCACTTTGCAGCCCCAGGGACCGAGGATCGAATCCTGGCCCTGGTCCATGTGGACCCATATGCTGAACTGGGGAGTGCCCCCAGTTCGGTTCTCACCAGGGTGAAGACCCCGGCCCAGTTCCTGCCCTGTGCAGCCCCGCACCCACCTGTGGAATGAAACTATGTGGAAAAACCAATGATGTGCAACTATGGAGACTGTTCTGGGCCCTCCCCCATCTCTCTGTCTCTGTCTCTGTCTCTCTGTCAAAAACAATTTTAAAAAATACATAGTTTGTTATTCAGCAGTAGAAAACTAATATAGAGGTTACAATATGCCTATGGAAAGGGAACGGGCCGGAAGACAGGAGGGGCTTCTCACTTTATAACCTTTTACACTTTAAAAGCACATGAATTTACTAAAATAAAAAAATTACAGTTTAAAAATGAAGAGAAAGAAAAGCATGCTAAGAAGCAGTTATCATTACTCAGTAGCTCATGCAAGAGTGATGAAACAGAATTGTCTTAACAATAATCCAGAAAGCCAATACAGAGATTTTAGAAGGGTGCCTACATCTTAATATATGAGGGCTATTTGGAAGTACCAACCATGTAATATGAAAAATAGAGGCATTTATGGCTGGATTTTTTTTTTCCTGGCAGCCCTTGTAGAGGAATTAGACTTTTACATGCTAATCAAAGCAATTAGGTAAGTACCGGTATATAATTAGATTACAGATTTCACACATAGTAAAGCAAAAGCATTAATAATAGTACCTTTGAAGTGAATGAAATCACTAATAAGATTTGATAGCCACAGCAATCCTTAAAAAGGACATACAGAAATAATCTATGGTAATAATCTACAGTAATAATGGTTCCCTTGTGTTGGGGTGGGGGTGAAGGATGGCAGGTGGTAGGAGGGTGTATTAACTCCAAAGGGACATGAAAGAACTTTCTGAAATGATGGAAATGTTCTATACCTTCATCTAGGTGATAGTTACACAGGCAGTGTGTACATACATGTTTATACTGTACGCTTAAGAGTTGTGCATTTTACTGTATTATGTTATTCTCCAATTAACCACAAAAACAAAAGGAAACAAAACTCTTCTGCAGGTTCTCGTTATTCAGAGGATAATAAAGAGAAAAATCCTTCATGTGTCCTAGAGAGCCCTGCTGATTCTGACCCTTGTCTGCCTTTCTGTGTCTACTCCTCTGCCCTGAACTCCTTGGTGCTTCCTCGGTCTAACACACTTGCCAAATTCCCCTGGCCACACGGTCAATGTTAGGGCATGCTGTTTCCCCAGTGTGCTGTGCTCTTCTCCTCACCACGCTCTTCCCCATTAGCTTCTGCACTTCCTTGGTCACCCCCCTCCCATTCTAGGTTGGGGTCCCCTCTTGGTGTTCTCCTAGAACAGGGGTGGCAAACCTTTTGGCGATTGAGTGCCAAAGTTAATGAAATAAGAGTATACTCGCTCGACTCACGTGCCAACCCATTGAGTGAGATAGAGGTATCGGTTATTTTTATGTCTATAAGAGCATAAACAATAATTTTTTAAATGGTATTCACAGCTCTGCGTGCTGAAATAATTGCTCCGCGTGCCACTTTGGGCATGCTTGCCATAGGTTCGCCACCCCCGTTCTAGAACCTTGTACCTTTCACTCAGACTACTTACCTCCCAGTTGCCCCAATCTGTACTTACTCCATCATCTGTGGGATTAATTAAATCTATCTCTCTCACTACCTCATGAGCTGAGGGGTAATGTCTGGGTTTCCTTATTGTAGTATTCCCAGGGGTTAGCACAGTGCCTGAAACACAATAGGTACAACTATCAAATGCCCTTTAACTGATTTACACAAATTCAAAGTGCCTTTTACTGCATTTGAGAAGACAGATGAACATCATTTGCCAAATCCAAGACTTGTTGCATCAAAGGGATTTAATAATTGGGAGTGATTGTTGTGTTCTATCAGCTGCCTGACTAGTACAAGCCTAGTTATAAGACCATTTACACCATTGCCATTTACACCTGAAGGAAGATTTACTGTGGTTTGTGACGTTTTTCTAAGTAAGGAGGGTGGTGCCAAGGACATGAGTTACACAAAGAGAAAAACATTCTCAAGAGGAAGTGGTACACTACCAAAGTGCATACAGTGGTGAAAGGTGTGGAAAACATTTTCAAATTAAAAGTGTCTTGGGTTTTCTATTTTTATAATAAAGGAGGGCAAAAGGAAGTTGTATAGAAATTCATGTTTTCAGAAGAGGAACATGTCTCACCACTCAATTGGGAAGACTGTGAATAAGTTAGAGGAAAAAAGAGTAAAAATACAGAAAGAAGATTTGAATAACTCCTTACAATTGGTCAAATGCTTCATTCATTCTCTTAACATATATTTCCTGGGACCCTATCTGCGACCAGGCGCCAGGCTGGGATTCTGGGGATGCAACTGAAAACAAAACAGATCCATCCTGACCCTGGGTTTGTAGGGTCTGGTGCTTCCCATTACCTCGTTTAATTTTCACAGCGGCTGCCTGAGAAACATTGCCACTTTGGGCAGAGGAGGAAACGGTGACAACTTTCTTGCTGAAGGAAACAACACTGGTACATGATAGAACAGGACTCAAATGTGCATTTCCTTACTCTAATTTCAGGCTCTTGCAACTACATGACATATTACTTGTCTATAGGCCTCTGGGATCTCTAGTTTGTTCATCAAGGCGTTCAAGAGAAATACAAATTATAAAATCACTCCCTTGTGTATCATTTCCCCTCCCCTGTTTTATACTTCTGGTCTTCTGAATGAATAGGAAACTTCCCACTAGCAGCTAGCTCCCTTACAAACACAGCTTTCTTCATTTTTACTTTTTTTCCTAATGGCACCTAATGATGTGTAGGTGATTTCTGGACAGACAGAAGCAAATCAGTCATCCAATTTCCTTGACTAACAACTGAACTGAAAGTCAATAATTCAGGCTGTTGCTTTGTTATTCATAGTACCAGAAAGGTACTCAGACTTACTTTAACTTTGGATATTTTCTTTCCAATTCATAAAAGCCCAGTTAGAAAAGATGTATTTGACCTGACCTCTTGCTACACAGTAAATACTAATTTTAAAAGGATATTAATTAGCAAATATCCATCAACTGATGAATGAATGAACAAAATGTGTTATTATCCATACATTGGAATAGTCTTTGGCCACACAAAGGAATAAAGAACTGAGATGTTCCAACCTGTCGTCTCTTAACTCGCCCATATCACTCCATTTTGCTACCTCAGAAATGTTCCTGCACTCTGAACTTTATAGATTTCCACCGTTTTAAGGTTGCTGCATGTCATGTAACCATCTTAACCGACCCTGGATATTGCCCCTGCTAAAAGTTGCAACACACCAGCTTTACATTTACTTAGAGTTAAAGGAAAGCTATACATTTACTCAGAACTTAAAGAAACAGGATAATGGGTAACCAAGTTATTTGCTTTGGCTTCTGTACTTTGCTTCGCTAGCAGTAGACTGAACATAGCAAAATGCCTTTATAAACCCCTCTTTGCATTCACTCGGGGCCACGGGTTTTTGAGAGACACTAGTCCTCCGTGGTCGACGGCTTCTGAATAAAGACTCCTAATTCGGCCCTCATATTTGGCACTCTTTGTGGGTTATTCATCTCGCAAGTTACAACTTAGACATGCTATAACATGGATGAACCTTGAAAACTATGCTAAGTGAAAGAAACCAGTACTGAAGACCACATATGGTACAATTTTATTTACGTGAAATGCCTGGAATAGGGAAAGCTCTAGAGACAGAAAATAGTAGTGTATAGATCTGGAACAGTGGGTGGATTTACGGTAAAGCTAAAGGGCATGGGCTTTTTTTAGAGTGATGAAGATGTTCTAAAATTAATTGTGATGGTTGCATACCTCTGATTATACTAAATACTATTGACTTCCATGCTTCAAGAATGGTGATACGTAAATTATATCAATAGAACATTTATTTATTTTTTAAATGTTGCAATCTTATTTTATTTTTATTTATTTATTTATTTTGACAGAGAGAGAGAGAGAGAGAGAGAGAGAGAGAGAGAGAGAGAGAGAGAGAAAGAGAGAGATACAAACACACAGAGAGAACTGAACTGGGGGAGCTCCCAGTTCATCATATGGTTCCGCACAGGCCGGGGCCGGGATTCAATCCCCGGTCTCCGCGGCTGCAAAGTGAGCACCTAACCCACTGAGCCATCCCAGCTTCCCCAACATTTATTTTTTTAAAGAAGAAAATTGAAATAGTGTTCCACTAATAACTTGGGGGAAATACTCAATTATATGATGCAGGAAGTTATTTGACCGGCAACCGGAGCTTAAATTTGTGCTGAATGTACAGAGATAACTGAATAAGTAATTTTCTGTTTTTTCTTCAAAAAGAAAAGAAAAAGAAAAACAATGGATTCTATCAATACAGCAGCAGCATAATGCAAATATTGCACCTGAGAAGTAGCCTGGGTCAATTAAAGCAGCAGCATTGAATCTATACCCTATACATGTTGATATTCAGCCACTGCAACATGTAAATGTGTAAGGAGCCAAAGTACTTGCTGTGTCTTTTCTTGATTTTTACATTTTAAATATTTTAAAGTTTAATAACAACTCCCTTTTTAAAAAGAACATTAAACAGAAGGCCTAATAAATGATCAATATAGAATATTCCAAATTATTTTCCAAAAAAATTATATTTCAACTACTTAAAATAAAAATTAGACTGTTGGTTGGCTTTAAATACCTTATTTCAAATGTTTTTTTTTTCCCCATAATATCCTCAAACACACACACACAAAACATGTCTTCCCCAATTATTTTTTTATTTAATGTAAAAAATTCCTGGTTAAGAGAGATGTGCACAATGAAGACCTTTACAAAAATTATGACCTAGAGTCTTACTACCCCCCCCAATGGATCTGAAAAGAGAGGCAACTAATTATTATTATAACTTTTCTTCTAAGTCTTTGGAGAACCAGCCAAGTTTAAATGGGATAATTAGTAGGTCTGTGGTTGCAATTTACATAAATTATAGAAACATAACACCAGACATTTATCTAATTGCAGAAAATATGGTGTTCAGTTACTTATCTTGAGGAATTACACATGTGGTTTGTACCATTTAATGATTAGTCCATTCTCTTGAGAATCTAAATGTGCTTCTCTGGGGACAGATTATGGTAACAATGTTCAAAATTTCAATTTTGTTTTGCTTAGCAAACACTCAAAATAGATATTAAATATTAAATACTATTCATATATATTTCTTTCATAAAAATACTATTAAAATAATATAACTCCATAATCACTTTAGAAGATGTTGTTATCCACATCCCTAACAGAAATGTTGATTAGTTACACTCACTGTTATGTGCTGCTTCATTCTTTAAATGTGAATGAACTCTTGGCTCTCCTAATTAGTCTGCAATCATATAAATTATCAATAAAAAGATTCCACTTTCTTTATGGAATTATCTATGTTGAGTTTCTGTTTGCTATAAATATAGTAAACAATGTAGGATACTTAATACTGTCAAATTTTCCCAAATACTTCTTACTCTAAATAAGTATAATGATACTATTTCTATAAACATTAGAATTTAGGTTCTTGCAAAACTACACATGAGATGTTTTCTCAAATATTTAAGCTTCAGAAATTATTCAAAGTGTCACATCCCTATTTCCTACCTAAAGGGGTCTGAAGGAGAATCAAATTGCAAGTTATATGTATTTTTGTTAAAAACACATAAGAACATACAAGTCTGTCTCAATGCCTCAAGCAATCTTCAACCTCAGCCTATTTACAATAGTAACCTAGGAAATTTGTGTTGTATTGAGAGGAGAATGCCTCATAGTCTCACGCTCAGACACAGATAACTAAAGCTTACCACACTAATGTTACTGGTACTAATTTGCTAAACTCGATTCTTTAGCAATAAGTTATTGATCAAGCTGTGTTAGCCAGGAACTGTATCTGATGCAGGGATTTTAACATACGTACACCTATTTCCTGCTTGAGAAGGCAAACAAAGGAGACCAGCAGAGACTCACTGAGTTAGCAAAGGCCAGATAGGGAAGAAGTTGCAGTGGCAGGGAGCATGATAAGAATCCAGGTAGAGAAGACAATGAGGGACAAAAAGAACAAAGATATCAATGTGAGAAGCAAAAAGATTCATGCAACAGAGAAGCACAGTTGGCCCTTGTGGTATACAGAGGGAGGCAGGAAGTTGAGAGTCAGGCTGAGCTGAATCATAGACCCTCGTTTCCCGTGTGAAGGGACATAGACCTAATCCTGAAGGCAAGGGGAAAAATATTTAAAGACTTTAGGTAGAGGCTGACCAATCAGATGTGTATTTTAGACAGATCATTCTGGTTCCTCTTATAGAAGGTGGGCTTTAGGGGTATAACATGGAGGCAAGAAGACCAGTTAAGAGACGGTTGCAAAATCTAGGCAAGAGATGGCTTAGGATTTCACCATTCTTGCTCTTTGTCAGTCTAGGTGCACACCAAGATTGTGTTATAGCATGAGAGAATTTCAAAGGGAAGAAGTAAAGAGATGGAAGAAATCAATATTACTAGTTACTGAAGAAAGCTATTTTGCTGTTCTCCCCACCATCATATTCCTTTAAAAAAAAAAATGTCAGTAATTTAAAATTCTCTGAAAGAACTATGCAGTAAACCATAAAATGTTAAAAAGCATGCTGCCACATGCTTTAAAATAAGCCATATAAAAGAAGAAAACACTTCTGATTCATCATTAGACACAGAAGACTTACAATAGTTCACAGTTTTCAAGCTCACGATACAACCCCCTATAAAGCATTATAAGTATTTTTCCTGTTGGAATGGTTTGACAGAAGACTATAGGGTCGAAATAGAATGACGAAGCACAAGCAGTTAATGAGAAGACTAAATGGCTTAAGATTTTCTTTTTCCATTTCAAGACTAGATTCAAGCAATATTTGTCGTATCAAAATGAGCTATTTAAAATTTAAATACACGGTACTGTTTTTATGGCAAAAAATAGTTTAAATACGTTCAGAAGATAGAATTTGATTTGGGCACTTGCAGAATATCTGAGACACCTCCTGGACGTTGGATTAATGAAAACAACTTTTTTTAGTAATCCTTTTTTTGTTTTGGGGTTTTTTTTTTGCCCCAAACCAGACCCTCAGGAGCATATGCACAAACTTTCCAGCAGAGGGCAGAAAACTTCACTAATTCTTAGAACCCTTAGCAGCTTTCCTATATTGCCTAACAATATTTTATTTTTTAAATTATACTTGCCATATAATATTACATTTGTTTCAAGTGTACAACTTAGTGATTAGATATTTATATACCCTGCAAGTGATCACCATAAGTCTAGTACCCACCTGGCACTATGCATAGTATTATAATATTATACAGAAGAGTTAAGTGAACATATATGTTTATATTTGTTCATGTGTGTGTGTGTGTGTGTGTGTGTGTAAATTAGTTTATCTTATATTACATATTAGTTTATCTTATGTTAATCATGGAGTTGTAGCAAAACACATTTCTTCCCAGGATTCTAAGACCGCTGAAGACTCTTGGATGGATAGGACCTGAGGCAAAGGCAAGAGGGAACAAAGTTGGGCCGTCTGCTGGTGGTTTGCCAAATCTTTTATAAAGAATCATGGTTTAAGTACAGGGGGATTCTTTTCAAACATATGTTCTAGCCATGCACCTAGGTTTCCTCATCTGTCCAATGGAGATGATAATGATACCTACACCCCAAGGGGCACACATTAAATGTAAAGTGAGTGAAACACTAAGTGTTCACTGTTTTCGTGTTTTTTTAATTGTGGCAAAAAATGTACCATCTTAACCTTGTAAGTGTATACTTCAGTAGTTAAGTTCATTCACGTTCTATTTAATCAATCCTCAGAACTCTTTTCATCTTGCAAAACTGAAACTCTATACTCATTAAATAAAAATTCCCCATGCCCTCTCTGCCAGCTGATGGCAGTGATCATTCTCCTTCCTGTCTCTATGATTTTACCTATACTAGGCACCTCATCTAAGAGGGGTCATACACTGTGTCTTTTTCTGATTGCCTTCTTTACTTAGAATAATGTCCTTGAGATTTATCCATGTTGTAGCATGTGTCAGAATTTCCTTCCTTTTTAAAGATGAATAATATTCCATCGTGTGTGTATGTACCTGGTATGCTTTACAACAGAAATTTAAAAAATAACTTGGGACTCCTGCTTCCAGTCACACTGGAATCACAAAGATCAGACTTATTTTCCCCCTATAAACAACTAGAAAACTAGCCAATATATATAAAACAACTGTATTCAGACACTAGACAACAAGCAGTGTGGATCATGAATCCTGAAAAAAGGATATGGAAAGATAAACTTTACAACAGCAGTGTCCAATCTTTTGGCTTCCCTGGGCCACATTGGAAGAAGAAGAATTGCCTTGGGCCACACATAAAATACACTAATACCAATGATAGCTAATGAGCTAAAAAAAAAAAAAGTCACAAAAAATCTCATAATGTTTTAAGAATTTATGTTGGGCTACATTCAAAGCCATTCTGGGCCACAGGTTAGATACACCTGCTTTACAATCACCCCAGATTTTTGCCTAGAAGCAATTCCCAGGCTGTGGATACAGAAAGGTGAATCCAAGCAGAGCCCAGCAACCTGTCAGAATTGAGAATCTAGGGCAGGCAAGGTGGTTGAAAGTTGTCAAGCAGAATTCTAGAGAATAGGGAGCTATGCAGAAAAAGAGACAAGGGAATCTCAGTGGGAAGACTCCTATCATGCATGTGTAGGTAAACTTGGAGGCACAGCAAAGAAAGACTGGGTAGTTTTTTGGTTTTTTTTAAAGATTTATTTTTATTGTTTTTGACAGAGAGAGAGAGAGAGAGAGAGAGAGAGAGACAGAGACAGAGACAGAGACAGAGAGAAGCGGGGGAGGGCCCAGAACAGTTTTCATAGTTGCACATCATTGGTTTTTCCACATAATTTCATTACACAGGAGGGCACGGGGCTGCACAGGGCAGGAACTGGGCTGGGGTCTCGCCCCAGTGAGAATTGAACTGGGGGCACTCCCCAGTTCAGCATATGGGTCCACACGGGCCGGGGCCGGGATTTGATCCTTGGTCCCCGGGGCTGCAAAGTGAGCACTTAACCCACTGAGCCATCCCGGCTTCCCTAGGTAGTTTTAAACTGAATATGACTCAGAGATCACACTAAGTGAAGAGTGTGAAAACTTCAATTAGACAAAGTTGCTGATTATTGAGACCCCACCCACCTTGTGGGCCCACCTAAGCCACTTCTAGTGACTTTTCCATTTAAATGTCCTATCTTAGCTCATGCTACACAATTTTCTAAAATCTCTCAAAGGTTCACAAAACCCAAACAATCAGCATCCGGCCTCAGCATGCCCTGTACCTCTTGCTAAGTGGCCCCAAGCCCAGGACATGGGACAGCCAGACTCGATTTGAGGCTTGGCCTCTACCAGGCATTTCCAAGCCCAGCATGGGTGGAAGACAGCTGCAAATTGCTTTGAGGCTCATGCTAGTTGGCCTCAGACCATGCACAGGTGGAGACTGAATTGGGCCTGTGTCAAGGCCCCTCCCAGGAGGCTCTAGGGCTGGCACACCCAGTGGCTGGCTCCTAGCCAGCTTCAGAGCACCATTAGACTACCGGTAGCTCCACAGACAACACACCCAAAAGGCAGACTGTGCAGGTACCAGAGCCCCGCTAACGCGAATCCTTTTTTGTAGGCTCAGCCCCTGCACAAACTCCTCCACTATAGTCACAACTAGTCCTCGTAACCAATCAGCTAAGGGTCAATCCCTCCCATTGATATGCAAACAGCAATCAGTCTCCACTAGAGCAGCAGGGCACACACAACCCACACAAGGGACACACCTGGAGCATCCCAGCTCAGGTGACCAGGGAGACTGCAGCACTGGGCCCCACAGCACACCTACTACATAAGGCCACTCTACCAAGACTGAGAGACACAGCAGCTCTACCTAATACATAAAAACAAACTCATGGAGGCAGCCAAAATGGGGAGACAAAGAAACCTGTCCCAAATGAAATAGCAAAGCAAAGCTCCAGAAAAAGAACTAAACAATATGGAGACATGCAATGATCCAGATGCAGAGTTCAAAACACTATTTATAAAGATGCTCAATAATCTCCATGAGGACTTCAACAAAGAGATAGGAAACATAAAAATGGAGATAAAAAAACATATAAAACAACAGCCAGAAATGAAAAATACAATAACTGAAATGAAAAATATATTAAAGGGAATCAAAAGTAGAGCAGATGAAGCAGAGGATTGAACCAGCAATTTAGAATGCAAGGTAGCAGAAAACAGCCAATCAGAACAGCAAAAAGATAAAAGAATACCAAAAATGAGGACAGTATAAGGCAGGGGTTCCCAACCTCCAGGCCACAGACCAGTGCCAGTGTATACGTCCTGTTGGGAACTGGGCCACACAGCAGGAGGTGAGCAGAGGGCAAGAGAGTGAAGCTTCATCTGTATTTACAGCCACTTTCCATCACTCACATTACTGCCTAAGCTCCATCCACCTCCTGTCAGATCAGCGGCAACATTAGATTCTTATAGAAACATGAACCCTATTGTGAACTGTGCATGCAAGGGATCTAGGTTGCATGCTTCTTATGAGAATCTAATTCCTGAAGATCTGAGGTGGAGCTGAGGTGATGACTGTATAATTAATTATACAATACAATGTAATAATAGAAATAAAGTGTACAATCAATGTAATGTGCTTGAATCATCTGGAAACCATTCCCACCCACCACCCACGCCCTGGCCCATGGAAAGATTGTCTTCCATTAAACCAGTCCCTGATGCCAAAAAGGTTGGTGACTGCTGGTTTAAGGGGCATCTGGGACAACATCAAGTGTACCAACATTCACATCATATGAGTACCAGAAGGAGAAGAGAGAGCAAGCAAGGCATTAAAAACCTATTTGAAGAAATAATGGCTAAAAACTTCCGTAACCTAGTGAAGGAAATAAACCCATGAAGTATAGAGTCCCAAACAAGATGAACCCAAAGAGACCCATATGAAGACACATTGTAATTAACCAAAGGTTAAAGACAAAGAGAGATTCTTAAAAACAGCAAGAAAAAAAAAAATGGGGAAGCCGGGATGGCTCAGTGGGTTGAACGCTCACTTTGCAGCGCCGGGGACCCAGGATCGAGTCCCGGCCCCGGTCCGTGTGGGCCCACATGCTGAACTGGGGAGCTCCCCCAGTTCAGTTCTCTCTCTGTCTCTGTATCTCTCTCTCTCTCTCTCTCTCTGTCAAAACAATTTAAAAAAACAAAACAAACAAACAAAAAAAACCAGCAAGAGAAAGGCAGTTAGTTACCTAAAAGGGAGCTCCTATAAGACTGTCAGCTGATTTCTCAATAGAAACTTAGCAGGCCAGAAGGGATAGAACAAAATTTTCAAAGTGATGAAAAGCAAGAACCTATAACCAAGTTTACTCTACCTAGCAAAGCTATCACTTAAAATTGAAGGAGAGGTAAAAAGCTTCCCAGACAAGAAAAAGCTAAAAGGGGAAGCCAGGATGGCTCAGTGGGTTAAGTGCTCACTTTGCAGCCCCAGGGACCGAGGATTGAATCCCGGCCCCGGCCCGTGTGGACCCATATGCTGAACTGGGGAGTGCCCCCAGTTCAGTTCTCACCAGGGTCTCACCCCGGCCCAGTTCCTGCCCTGTGCAGCCCTGCGCCCACCTGTGGAATGAAACTATGTGGAAAAACTGATGATGTGCAACTATGGAGACTGTTCGGGACCCTCCACCTTCTCTCTGTCTCTGTATCTCTCTCTGTCAAAAACAATAAAAATACCGTAAATCTTAAAAAAAAGAAAAGAAAAAGAAAAAGCTAAAGGAGCTTATAAACACCAAACTAATATTATAAGAAACATTAAAGGGATTTCTTTAAAAAGAATAAAAAATGGTAAAAAAATATATAAATGGTAAAATAGCACTAATTACATATCTATCAATAATTACTTTCAATGTAAATGGATTAAATGCTCCAATCAAAAGACAGGATGGTTGAATGAACAAGAAAACAAAACCCTTACATATGCTGCCTACAAGAGACTCACTTCAGATCAAAAGACACACACAGACTGAAAGTAAAGGGATGGAAAAAGGTATTTTATGATAATGAAAAAAAAAAAGCTGGCGCAGCAATAATTAAACAACAAATTAGAATTTAAAACAAAGGCGAGGGGAAGCTGGGATGGCTCAGTGGGTTAAGCACTCACTTTGTAGCGCTGGGGACGGAGGATCGAATCCCGGCCCCAGCCGGTGCGGAACCATGTGCTGAACTGGGGAGTTCCCCCAGTTCAGTTCTCTCTCTGTCTCTGTATCTCTCTCTCTCTCTCTCTGTCAATAAATAAATAAATAAATAAATAAATAAAACTAAAAAAACAAAAACAAAGGCTATAACAAGAGACAAACGGACCCAGTAATTCTACTTCTGGGTATTTATCCAAAGTAATCCAACCCAAAATACTACTTCAAAGGGACATGTGCATCCATATGTTCATTGCAGCACTACTTATAATAGCTAAAGTATGGAGGCAACCTGGGTGTCCATTAATGAATAAATGGATAAAGAAGAGGTGGTATTCTCATATATGTACAAAGGAATGCTACTCAGCTGTAAAAAAATAATAAAATCTTGTCATCTGCAACAACATGGATGGACTCAGAGGTTGCTATGCTGAATGGAGTAAGTCACACAGAGAAAGACAAATGCCATATGGTTTCACTTATATGTAGAATCTAAAAGAACAAAATAGATGAAACAAAACAGAATCAGACTCATAGATACAGAGAACATTTTGATGGTTGCCAGATGGGAGGGTGGTTGGAGGAATGCATAAACAAGGAAAAGGGATGTACACCTGAACCTACTATGAGATTGTATGTCAACTGTAATTGAAAAATAAAGAAAATTATTAAAGAAAAAAAATATGACGGCTGCTCAGAAAAAGTCTAGCCATTGTCAATATAACGAGAACAGTTAATTGGCTGGATACTTTCTGGACAGCCTTCATATAATGTCCTCAAGGTTCATCTATGTTGTTGTATGCAACAAGATTTCCTTCCTTCTTCAGGTTGAGTAACATTCCATTGTGTGTAGTATATACTTGTATGTCACATTTTCTTTATCCATTCATCCATTAATGGACATGGGTTGGTTCCATCTCTTAGCTATTGTGAATAATGCTGCTGTGAGCATAGATGTGCAACTATTTCTTCAACATTCTGCAGTCAATTCTTTTAGATATATACCCAGAAGTGGGATTACTGCTGAATCATGTATGTGCTAATGCAATTTTTAATTTTTTTGAGGAACCACCATATTGATTTCTATAGCAGCTGCTCCATTTTATATTCCCACCAACAAGATACAAGGGTTCCAATTTCTTCACATCCTCACCAATACTTGCCATTTTCTGCTTTTTTTTCCTTTCATTTGTTCACTTTAATAGTAACCATCCTAATGAGTGAAACATCATATCATTGTTGTTTTGATTTGCATTTTCCCAATGTTTAGTGATGGGGAACATCTTTTCATATGCTGTTGGCTATAGTTTGTCTTTAATTTTAGATTTATAATTGGTGAGTAGGGATATCTTATTGTGATATTAACTTGCATTTACACCATGACTAATGATGTTGAGTATGTTTTAATATACTCATTTGCCATCTACATATCTTCTTTGGTCAAATGTCTATTCAAATCATTTGTCCATTTTTAAATTGGATTTTCTTATTATTAAATTTTCAGATTTCTTTAAAACCACTGGATCAAGTTCCCTACCAGAAATGTGATTTGCAAATATTTACTCCCAGCCTGTGGCTTGTCTTTTTAGTCTTTTAACCGTGTCTTTCAAAGAGCAGACATTTTTCAATTTAATGAAGTCCAACTTAACTTCTTTTTTATGGATTGTGAGTTAGGGTCATCTCTAAGAACTCTTTGCCTAATCCATGGTCAAATGATTTTCTCCTGATTTCCTCTAGAGGTTTTATAGTTTCAGGGTTTACATTTATGTGTATGATCAATTTGAATTAATTTTTGTATAAGTGTGATTTCAGAGTCTAAATTACTTGGCTTGTTTTGCTAACTATAGATATCCAATTGTTCCAGCATCACTTTTTTTTTTCAGATTTATTTTATTGTTATTTTATTTTATTATTTATTTTATTGTTATTGTTTTTGAGAGCGGGGAGAGACAGAGGGAGAAGAGAAAGAAGGGGGTAGGGCCTAGAGCAGTCTCCATAGTTGTACATCATTACTTGTGACATGGTTTCATTCTACACAGGTGGATGTGGAGCCACTCAGGGCAGGAACTGAACTGGGAACCTACTGCATGGGAGGCAAGAACCTTGCACCACAGTTTAGCATGTGGGTTTGTGTGGGCTGGGGCCAGGATTCGATCCCTGGACCTTGTGGTTGCAAGGCAAGCGGTCAACTTGTTGAGCTATCCCAGCATGGATTCAATCTCCAGACCTTATGGTTACAAGGCAAGCACATACCTGCTGAGCTATCCGGCATCCTACCAATACCACTTATTGAAAAGACTATCCTTGCTACTGAATTGCCTAGACACCTTTTTAGAAAGTCAGCTTTCCATGTTTGGTTATATTTCTGGATTCTTCTTATTTGGGCCTATTGCTTGTCTCTCCTTATTTAACACCAATACTACATTGGATTGGTTATTGTAGCTTTGCAGTAAGTTTTGGGTAAGCTTTCCAAATTTGTTCATCTTTTTCAGATTGGTTATTTCAGTTCTCTTAGATGTCTGTAGAAATTTTAGAATCGGCTTGTCAATTTCTACAAAACAGTCCATTTAGATTTAGATTTGGACTGTGTTAGATCTATGGTTTAATTCTGGGAGATCAAACATCTTATAATATTGAGTCTTCCAATCCATGAACACAGTATATTTTTCCATTCATTCAGGTTTTCTTTATTTTTTCTTTCATCAATGTTTTATAATTTCCAGTATACAGTGTATACTACACTCCCCCCTTATCTTTTAACATTTCTTATAGTTCTAGATTTCTGGTAATAAATCTTTTACTTTGCCTTTGCTGGTTTTTAAAATTTATTTTTTAACCTTTGATATATATATATATACTTATTTATTTTTGACAGAGAGAGAGAGAGAGAGATACAGAGACAGAGAGAACTGAACTGGGGGAGCTCCGAGTTCAGCATATGGTTCCACACGAGCTGGGGCCGAGATTCGATCCACGGTCCCCGGCGCTACAAAGTGAGCACTTAACCCACTGAGCCATCCCGGCTTCCCCAACCTTTGCTTTTGAAAGATATTTCACTGAGTATAGAATTCAAGGTTATTTTTCTTCCAGTATCTTAAAGATATTGCTCATTGTCTTCTTGCATGCTTTGTTTCCAATGAGAAATCTTTTGTCATCCTTATCTTCTTTTCTTTGTACACACACAAAGGGACTTTATACAAAGTTGTGGGCAGCAGTAGGGACAATGCAGTACCTGGGGCCAGTGATAGTAGGGCTATTAGCTCTTATGCTGGAAGAATTACTGTAATTCAGAGTGGAGTTCTTATTTCACATCAAGAGATGCAGCCAACCCAAGGTAATTCTTCTAGGTATGAGTTGAGGGAATAAATACCCCTACCTCACTCTTTTCCATCTATCTGATCTCATGCAAGGATTCCCGTTTGGCCAAACAAAACCAGAAGCTGCATTAAGAGAGCTCACTGATGAGTACACACAGATCACACAGGTACATAAGGATGGAACAGAGTAGCAAGTAGATTTGGAGAGGTAAATAAAGATATCTGGCATAGCATCTTTAGACATATTATCTCCTTTAATCTTCCCCCAAATCCCATAAGTTACTATTATTGTCCTCAGATAAACCAACAATGCAAGAAGAAAAATGAAATAAAACTATGATATCCTGAGTTTAGAGAAGATATTGCCTTCCCTAAATAAGAACAGTGATGCTTTTTTTTTTTAAAGATTTATTTTATTGATTTTTGACAGACAGAAACAGAGACAGAGAGAGACAGAGAGAAGGGGGAGGGCCCAGAGCAGTCTTCATAGTTGACATTAGTGTTCCATATAGTTTCACTCCACAGGTGGGCACAGGGCTGTGCAGGGCATGTGGGTCCGCATGGGCCGGGGCCGGGACTCGATCCTCAGTCCCCGGGGCTTCAAAGCGAGTGCTTAACCTGCTGAGCCATCCCAGCTTTCCCAAGTGATGCTTTAAGACTAGGAACAATGAGGGGAAGCCAGGATTAAGCACTGTTAAGCACATACTTAGCAGCCCCATGGGCGGAGGATTGAATCCTGGCCCTGGACTGAGGGGACCCATGTGTGCTTCCCATGTGGGAGGCTCCCAGCCTGGTTCTCACCTGCATGGCCCCTGCCCACCTGTGTGGAACAAAACCATGTCAAAACAAAACAAAACAAAAAAAAACTGATGGGGGGGAAGGCCGGGACGGCTCAGCGGGTTGAGCGCTCGCTTTGAGGCCATGAGGACCGAGGATCGAGTCCCGGCTCCGGCCCAGGCAGGACCCACGTGCTGAGCTGGGGAGTTCCCACAGTTTGGTTCTCTAACTGTCTCTGTCTCTGTCTCTCTCTCTGTCTGTCAAAGAGTAAAATAGAGATAACTATGCACTGAAGACAAAAGGATAGTTTCTCTCTATAAATGTGAAAAGATAAAAAAAAAAAAAAAAACTGATGGGAAAGCTGGGGTGGCTCAGTGGGTTAAGTTCTCTCTCTGTAGCCCTGGGGCCACAGGATCGAATTCCGACCCTGACCCAGGCAGACCCATGTGGTGAACTGGGGTGTGCCCCCAGTTCAGTTCTTGCCAGGGCTTATACGGCAGACTCCAGGCCCAGTTCCTGCCCTGTGCAGCCCCACGCCCACCTGTGGAGTGAAACTATATGGAAAACTAATGTCAACTATGGAGACTGCTCTGGGCCCTCCCCCTTCTCTCTGTCTCTGTCTGCCTGTCTCTCTCTCTCTGTCAAAAAGCAATAAAAATAATATATCTTAAAAAAAAACAAACTGATGACGTACAACTATGGAGACTGCTCTGGGCCCTCCCCCTTCCCTCTGTCTCTATCAAAAACAATAAATAAATCATAAAAAAAAAAAAGACTAGGAACAATGGTATAAAAAGTGAAAAACTTTTAGCAATAAAAACCAAAAGCCAGTTCTTTCCACAAATTAACAAAAGGGTTAGAAGATAAAGGTGAGGAACTCTCCCCAAGAAAGAACAAAATATGTGGAATTAAAAAATAGGAATAGGGGGAAGCCGGGATGGCTCAGTGGGTTAAGCGCTCACTTTGCAGCTCCGGGGACCAGGGATCGAATCCTGGCCCCGGCCCGTGCGGAACCATATGCTGAACTGGGAGCTCCCCCAGTTCAGTTCTCTCTCTGTCTCTGTCTCTGTATATCTCTCTCTCTCTCTCTCTCTCTCTCTCTCTCTGTCAAAAAACAATAAAAATAAATAAATAAATATTTAGAAAAAAAAAAAATAGGAATAGGGAAGCCGGGATGGCTCAGTGGGTTAAGCGCTCACTTTGCAGCCTCTGGGACTGAGGATCGAATCCTGGCCCTGGCCTATGCGAACCCATATGCTGAGCTGGGGAGTGCCCCCAGTTCAGTTCTCACCAAGGTGAGACCCCAGCCCAGTTCCGGCCCTGTGCAGCCTCGCACCCACCTGTGGAATGAAACTATGTGGAAAAACCAGTGATGTACAACTGTGGAGATATTCTGGGCCCTCCCCTTCTTTCTGTCTCTGTATCTCTCTCTCTCTCTCTCTCAAAAACAATAAAAATAAATCTAAAAAAAAAAAAGGAATAAAGATCAAAAAATCAATTCAGCAGTTAAGAATCCAAATTCAGAAGGTTCAACATCTCTGTTTCTGGAGTCCCTGAAAAAGAAAACAGAAAATTGTGGGAAGAAAAACATCAAAGAAAAAAGTATAAAATTTTCCAGATTCTCTGAACTGAAAAGCTGCCTCTCCTCCATTCCCCGCACCCCCCAGTATGCAGCATAAGGAATGAAAAAGACTCAGGCCAAGCCACACTTTTGAGAAATTTCATAACACCCTGTGCAAATTTAAAAGTAATTATTAAATAACAGTGAAAACTATTAGCTCTTAATGTTTTCTAAGTGGGTTCACACATACAATATCACTTTTTAAATAGCCTGAGGGTTTACAGTGTCCCCATTTCACTGACTTGGGATGAAGAGATACACTGAATAGAAAATCTGGGATGACATTTTCAAACCTTCACAGGTGAGATAACAGTTTATTAATATTTAGGTGTGCTTGTGGATGAATAGTTATAAGTAGACAAGTTATTTAGAATGCATGTCCAGTTTTCTTTTTTTTTTAAAGATTTATTTTATTGTTTTTGACAAAGACAGAGAGAGGTAGAGAGAGACAGAGAGAAGGGGGAAGGCCCAAAGCAGTCTCCATAGTTGTACGTTATCAGTTTTTCAACATGGTTTCATTCTACACAGGTGGGCAGGGGCCACGCAGGGCAGGAACTGGGCTTGGGGCCTCCTACATGGGAGGCATGCCCCCTCAAGCCAGGGGCTGAACTGGGGATGGCGGTAGGTGGGGGGTTGGGGAGCGAGAACCGAATGGGGGCCTCCCGTACGGGAAGCTCACCCCAGTTCAAACTATGGGTCCACATGAGCCAGGGCCAGGACCGGACCCAATCCTTGGTTCCCGGGGATGCAAAGCGAGCACTTAACCCACTGAGCCATCCCAGCTTCCCCGTGTTCTGAACTAGATGAGCAGCTCTCAAAGATCAAGAGCACAGCTGCTAATTCCTTTCTATTTTAACAGGTCAACTTTCTTCTCTTTTCTTTTTTTTTTAAGCTCTTTCCAAATTTAGTTTTCTTTTTATACAAGATACAATTTTGCTTTGGTAATTGTGATCCATTTCTTGCCTTCAGTTTATTTTAAAAGTATAGTTGTCATACAATATAAATGTCGAATCACTATGTCGTACACCTGAAACTGATGACATTGTATGTCCTCCAGGTCAATTCTTCTGAGCAGATCTGTGTAGCTGACTGATGTACCAACCAAGACTGGGGGAAGGAGAAACGATGCAAAGACCTGTGATTGTTTTGCAAACTTGTTTGTATAAATGCCCTCTAGGTGCATTGACTAGAGTTGTTTTTTCTTATTGTGTGTTCATGTGGTCAAGGTTTAAATCATCTTCAGATTCCTTCTGGTGGGTTTGGATTTGAATCACCCTTTTGAAATTCCCTTCCAATACTGTAATTCAACAATACTTGTCACTACACAAAATAAAACACATTAAATTAAAAAACTGCACCAATGAGAGAGGGTGTTTAGTGGTTTTTCCCACAATGCTGAGGAGAACCAAATGGGGAAAACTGCCCAAATGTAATTGTGTGGTCAGATGTTCTATTTATGAAATCTTCTGAGGAGTCCTCAGCTCTCGGAGAATTAACAGAAGATGGACATGGAGAGAATATAAATAGAAAGTTGAATGGCTTATTCACCAAGATGGTAGGTTGCAATTTCCTATGAGCACAGAGAGACTTTGTTATGATGAGTTCTGCAGTCTTAGCTATTGCAAACTGTGTTAGGAATGGAAAAAACAGCACTTGGTCGTAGTGACCACAATCTAGATGCTGGAACCACACTCTTAATTTTGCACAAAATTGCTAGTTGTAGCTCTTTTCTTTGCTTATGACTTTTCATTTAGATTGCAAGGATTACATTTAGTTGTGTGTCAAATACTACCTTGAAAGTAGACTGAAGAAAACCATTTAGCCCTCAGTCAATTTGTACTAACCCATACATGTCAGTACAAATGTTTTCTAATATACTAGAGAAACACTCTCTTGTATCAAAGTCAGTACAGTCATGGAATAAAAAGTAGAAGGACTATTCAAAAGGGCATTGGAGAAGTACAAAGAGAATCAAAAGGAAGTAGGAGAAAGATGAAAAGGAGAACAAGGAAGTGTGAGTTCTCATTTGGGAAAAAATTTTGGACTTGCACTTACTTATGTGAATATGTTGAATAATCTTGGAATTAATAGTATGTTGAAGAAAACAGTGAGAGCTTGTAAAGATAAAACTACCAGCCTTTTGGGACTAACATGCTACTGAGAATTGGCTACAAATAGCTTAACACTGTTTAGCCTTTTCATCTTAAAATTACCTTTTGGGAGAATAAAGCTAACCATTTTATTTAAAGAAACAGTAGACTAGATTCCAGTAAGAATTTCTTCTTTTAGTCTCAAGTTCATCAACAGTCACCTATACTAGCAGTGAGATTTGATACTTCTTTTCTAAGACAACTCTGACATCACTGGACACATAGTATAGATTTGAGATACAGTTGTAAAAAATGAATAAGTGAATGAGTACAGAATGACCTTAGAAATATGAGTTCTGCAAAAGCTTTGCTAGATCAAATCAAAGCATTCACTTCAACCCACCCCCTATTTTAAAGTTTGTATTTGAGCACAAGCAAAATTTTTGGAAAGAACCTCCCAGGGAGATAGTTGAAATTTGACATCTGTAGGACATATACTACACACAAAGAGGACAACATTTTAATGTCATTTATTTGAAATGCTTCCAAAAAAATTTAAGGCCATTATACAAAATCATTCATCAAAACATTCATTGATTTTCTTCTGATAGGCCAGCACTTGCTGACCAAAGTGGCTTCTGCAAAGAGTGATTCATTCTTTCCCTCCACCATTAATCAATTTTTTTCAGCTTTTCTCTGATTCTATCTGCAGCAGGTTCATTCACTTGCTAAATCAACAACAATTTTAGAAATGAGCTTAACCCACTAAAAGCCATCCCAGCTTCCCCAGAAATAAAGCAGTTTTAAATAGACTTATAATAGAAAAAAAATTCACCATGTTTAAAATCTATAAATACAGATATATGTTTAAATGGTAAAATTGACAATATTTTGTGTTTTTGAAAAATAAGTAATATACCTTGATTTTATACATAAATCTTGTCACACAGCTTTTCTTAATGCACAATAAATGTACATTATAAAATGACAACATAGTATTTACTGCTTTCCTTTCTGTAAACGTGAAAAGACACAGAAAATTAAAAAAAAAAATTTTTGGCAATAGTTCAGAATCATTACTACTAGTGCTGGTGTCGGTAAAATTTTGCACAGGTCATCTTTAATATTTACATTGCCAGGGAGCTTTTCTGTCTATTCAGTTAACTTTTTTTTTAAGTCTGTGACCCACCCTGCATTGTAAATCAAGGCTGGACAAAGAGGTTATAGTTTGGTTAACTGATCCTAACTGAGCATGGAGTTAATTAAGTTGGTCTCTGGAGAATGTAATTATGATTCTGATCAAAGCCCAGAGCCAGAGACAGCAAACTCATGACCAAAAGTAGAGTAGGAAAACCCTGTTCCAGAAGGGCCCTGAACCTCGCTTTTCTCTTTTAATGCTTTTCCCACAAGGTCACGATGAAGCACTTCTTCCAAAGTCTTCTCACATGTTTCTGTAAACAGAGTCACTGACTCGGTTTCAGTCTCTTTTCCTCATCTCTTCGTTCATGCTCTAAATATATGAGGAGGCTTTGGCAGATGGGCTTTCTTGTTCTCCTGCCAGGTGTTTCCAGGCTCTTGGAGTCTTATTCTGATGCTTTACCTTAGAAATGGCTCTCTAAAACTATGAAAGAGACCTTCCCCCCGCCCTCTCCAGCCCCAATGCAAGGCACATTTCAGTTCAAGATTCAGAGCTGATAGTTGTTTTTGTGCTGGTCCATTTAAGACTCTATTTCATGTCCCAGTAGATTATTGCATCAAATGTACACTGGATGACATTGCAAGGTGAAGAGAGTGCTCTTCCTTTGCAAACTTAACCCTCTAGAATCCCCCCCAAGGATATTTACATGTTTTCTGGTTGGATAATATCGAACCAAGTTCGTTCACAGCAAGGATTTATCTTTCCCAGTTTTCTTTCAAATGTCATCACGATACATGAGTGACCTACTCATGCCCCTCGTTTGCAAGGACCTCTAAATTCTGCACCTTCAGCTTCCATGTCAAAGAGCTAGAAACATACTAGAGAAACATGGAAGGACCCTTTTAAACCATCTACATGAAACAGTAGTTTTGGTTTTTCTTTTTTCCTTCTATGTTTTAAAATCCAGCAGGACAGTTGAAAAAAAAAAAAAAAAAAGCTTGTTCAAGTACCTTTCCATCCATCCAGACACTTGTGAAATACAACAGAGGAGGTTAACAGTTGCCACAGATTCCAGCTTACACAGATTGGCAGTTACAGTACTAGCGACAAAGGTATAGATACAAGAGACCGGGTCAACATGATCACATAGGTTTTAAAAAGTGCTTCTCTAAACTGATTCGTGTGTGGAATGCAAGTACTGTACAGCTAAGAAACAGGGCTACTTCCAGGAAGTACATGCTTCCATCAGATGTTGCTTTCAACGTGCTTGCTGTTCCCACAGGAAGCGTCTGTCTGTTCCATGCGCTCACCGTCGAGGCTAACCTCACTTGTATCCATGCTACAATCTGATTCATTGTCCGATTGGTCCATCTGCTCAAGTTTTGCTTCTCCCTGCAGCTCCTTGCTCCCGACCGGAGGATTTAGGGACAGTTCCTCCGAGTCAAGCACCGCAGCTGATCCAACAGCACACAGAACTGATTCTTTGGCTTGACGAATACAGTTGAGCCACTGCTGTTTGTTGAAGGTGTCATTGGCTTGTAGTGAGTGGGTCTGACTTTGGGATCCATTTTTGAAACTTACTCTGAAGAAGTTTTTAACTAGAAACAAAAAACACATGGGGGGGAAAAAAAAACCAAAAAAAAACAACAAAGGTCAATGGACAGATATTTCCCCAGGCCAAAGATAAAATGATACTAACAACCCCTAGTACCCATGGCAGACCTCATTGACTATGAATTGTGCCCCACTGATCAAGGACATGGCTCAGCAATACCCTGAAGCCAACTATCAATCAATTACAGTTGACACAGGTCTAGCCCTCAGCTGCCTTCAGAAGCTTGCAAATTGATATCGGCCCAGAACAACTCAGTCTTATGTTTCAGGGGACATCAGAGTACTGGTTACCAAACCTGGCTGCATATCAAAATGTCCTGTGGAGCTTGTCACAAATATAGATGCGAGGGCCCTATCCTTAGAGGTTTGGATTCCATAGATCTAAGATGTGCCTGATAATCTGTAATTTCAACAATTTCCTCAAGCTAGCACTTTTTTTCAAGTTTAAGACGTTCTTTGCAACATCAAACATGTCCACAACTGTCCACATGAGAATATCTTTTGACTTACTAATAGTATCCAACAATTGAAGGAATATGTAATGAGAAAGAGCTGTGATAAATTTGGTTTCCTTTAAAAATGAAATTACAATTCAATTACCTCAACAGGGGCTGCATGCACTTAAAAAGTGGTGGTGTACAATATCAAAGACATTTTGTTTAGTGTAATATTACAGTAATACCACCATCAACTGGCATTTTACAGGCCTCATACCACATGCAATGGTTGGTTGCTCACAGAACGGGAATCACCACTTCAGACAAATTCAGGCTCCAATATTTGCTGTTGGGCAAGCACTTTAACTCTTCTATGTCTCAATTCCCTTATTTGCAAAATGGAAGAAATAAAAAGAACCTACCTTATAAGGTTATTATGAGGGATAAATGTGGTAATACACATAAGCCCTTATATAACGCCTGGCTCATAGTCAGTATTCAAGAAATATAAGTTACTACCACCACCATCATTAGAGTGAAGGGACTGAGGAGCAAGTACAAGGTACTATATATTAATTACTTTGATAACATGGTGCCAAGGTTAACCCAAAAGCTCAAATGTCACTTTTTCAAAGAAGACTTCCCTGGCCATTTCATCTAAAACAGATCTCCGATGGCTATGCCTATCTATTGCCTTACTTGGTTTTAGATTTTTTAAAACAGCATCCAAAGTGTTTATTTGTTTCTCATTTATCTCATCCATCACAAAGTAAGTGCCATAGGGGCAAGAAATGTAGCTGTTTGGCTCACCAGTGTGTACTGGTGCCTAGAACTGTACTTGACACATATAAGATACTAAACAGACATTGCTATCTTAGCTTTTCTTGGTTAATTCCTTTGTTTTTTCAGTCTTAAGTTAGAGAAGTCCATTTGAGCCATGACAGAAAAACCTTCAACCCAGATGACCATTCTTATGTCTCTTTAGAGACAAGTCTGCCAACTCAACTACAAAAGCCACCGTTATGCAACTGGTATCTACATAGGGGCCATGCTTTTATGCAACAGAAAGAGACAGAGAAAGGGAACACTAGCAGCTCCTAACTGGTGCTCCTTATGTGCAAATAGGTTCACTTGCAGTATCTTACTTAATCCTTATAAAACCATCTGCATCCCCACTGTGCAGATGAAAAACTGAGGTTCACAGAGATTGAACAAAGTTATACAATCAGTAAGTGATGAGACAGCACTGGAATGCAGTTCGACTTCAAGACCATGACTCTTCTCTTTTCACCAGCTAGCCACTCCCTTTGAACCACTACTGCCCAAAAACTCCCAATAGTTTAAAAATCAACTGTCACCCGTACTTCTCTCATTGTTGCTGAACGCCCCTCGTAGAGAGCCGCCCAGCCTCACTTCTCCATCTTGCAGGTCTTCCAGGAGGAGGTCCTTCACAGGGATTGGCTGCCTGTACAACTGGTAGCAGAGCTGTTCATTGTGAGTGACAGTTCGAGTGATCACCAGCACTTCTTGGAACAGGAAAACATGCAGTTTCTAGAAGAGAAGAATCCACAGGATTTCCCTAAGCAACTATCTAATGAGTAGTTGATTCGTGTACTTCTGTGGTAAGAGGTCCACAGGTATAATACCAAGTTCACACTGGTTATAAACTCTTAGGCTCAAATCTACCTCTAGGAGAACAGAAGTTGGGCAGGTCAGAGTCATTTTCAGATGCATCCATTGTCCTTCCTATAGTAGCACCTCCCTAATGCCCCCTGGAGAAGGCCTTTCTGTCTACAGACACCTGCAGTCAAGACTGCCAACTCCAGGGGCATTATTCACACTGCAATTCACAACCTGTGTAGACACATCTAGCCTCCAGCTCCCATAAGAAAAAAAAAGAAAGAAGAAAGAAAAGAGAGAGAAAGAGGAAGAGAATGAAGGGTATAATGAGGGAGAAAAAGCTTATATCTCCTTGGCTTTGGTTTATGTTACCTGAAATTTTAAGAGATCAAAATGAAGTCTATAGAGGATGTAACTGGTATATTAAAACTCAACATTAATCTTTGCATCCCAAGCCCCCACCAAAACAAATAAACAAACAAACACCGCTTGTTAATTCAACCACAGAGCTCATTATCAGCTTCATCCAGGCACTCCACCTCGGAACTCTGCCCATTTCTGAGGAAACCAGAGCATGCTGCTTTAGCCACAAAGAAAGAAGATCAAAGAAATTGTCCTTCTCAGTGAAGTTCATCAGAACCTCAATTCTCTGAAGAAGTTGTGCTTAAAAGGTTGATGGCGACTGATGTGTATGTTGTGGACAAAAAAGAAAATCTGAAAAATAAAAGCTTGTGTCAAACCACATCGTGAAAGCAACTTTGCTGGGTGGAGCAGGGGTAAACTGACTCCATTCAATTCCAAGTGCCAGACCCTTCTCACTGTTGTTTGGAAATAAATAGGAATTGAGTGAAAAGATCCACAACCTTGCACCTGGTCTGTTTTTCCAGTGGAAATATTTGGGATTGTCAACCCAGAGGTCTCAAAGAGGAAACAAGAAGAGTAGGGTAGAAACTGACATCTGAGTCTTTTTTTCAGGAGGGAGGGGGACTTCTAGAACCATATGTATTTTTCTTTTGCTTCTTGAGTCAGCTTTTCAAATAAATTTTCAAATTTATTGGCATAAATGTGTTTGTAACAGTATGTTATCTTCTTTTTTATTAAAGTATAATTGACATTAGTTTATATTAGTTCCAGATATACAACATAGTAATTTGACATTTATATGCTTTAGAATGTGATCACCATGTTGTTTAGTAGCCATCTGTCACCATTACTATGATATTGACTATATTTCCCATGATGCATATTACCACATCCTTGTGACCTACGAGGATTATTTTATAACTAGAAGTCTGTACTTCTTATTCCCCTTCACCTTTTTCACTCATCTAGAATCTTGATTTGGGGCAGGGGAGGCACACATTCAGCATTATCACATACTTTTACATTTGGGAGAAATGTGACTTGTGAGTCTCCCACCACTACCCTGCCGCAGATAGATAGAGAGACAGACAGACAGACACATGGACCAAAAACTGTAGAAACTAAAACTCATCTAAATGTTGGCTGGTAATTCTGCATGGAGGTGGGAGGATTAAGGAGTGAGATTTTATGTTTATCAAAATAATTAAATATGCATTTAAAATAATTGAAAAACACCGTAAAGCACAAAATACCCAAGTTAAGGGTTTTTTTAAGAGGGGAGATGGCAGAAAGAAAATGTTAAAACTTTTCCTTTGGGGTGGGGGAGTTGGTCATAGTTTAACTACTAAACATTAGCAGAGATATTTATACTGTTTCTATTGCAATCAATCCTCCAGCCAAGGGAGGCAGTTTGAACTCAGATTATCTGGGAAACCTTTTAAAAATATCTCTTATTTATGAGTGTTCACTGCAGATTCCTCTAAGTTTCTGCTTCTTTTTGCCCTCAAACTATTGAGCTATTTTCCTGACACAGGTCTATTCATGATGACTTTTACATTTCTACTGGGGGAAAAAAAAAATTAAAACAAACCTCCCACCCCAACTACTATCTTTGTTCTCAAAAAATCTGTTTGCCTGCAATAGGAACTGGAGTTCATCGTTAACGTCCTAGACACATCCAAGACCCTCTAGTCTCAGTCCTTGACTGATGGACAGAATGAAAATAAGCTCTCATTCCATGGAGAGATTATGCACCTTCCTGACTATTTCCCACAGGGCTTCTGAGAAAACATGGTCAAGAAGCCAAAGTATCTGACATTTGAAGTATACCAGGGCTTTCAAAAAATCAGCATGAGGCAGAATGTAGCTTTCTAGCAATCATAACTCCCTAGTGAAACAGAAACACTTTTCAAACTGTGGCCCGTGACATGTTTCATTACTGCCATTGCATCATCAGCTGGCTGGGTTCAGTAGGGCTGATAGTGGGTGCTATGACATGTACTCAGAGATTTCAAGTAATATTTCCAAGCTTGTTCACACATACCACTTCACAGGCGAGGTCAAAAGGGTGTCCCCTGAATCATCACAGAATTTTACAATCTAGTCTTAGCTTTCATTCCAAAGGGTGGATAGATATTGAGGATGAAGTCAATCAAAGTGGAGACTCTCTTTCTCAACACTTGATATTGGATACAATAAAATTTATATGTTATATATCAAATATATTGAATACATAATATATAAAAATTATAACATATAACATACATATTAGCTTTAATTTCTACTGGCTACACATAAAAATTGCTTGGTCAGTTAAATTAATTTTGAACTGTCATATAATTCAAATCCTTACTTCCTTTATATAATCATTCATTCATTCATTCACTTACACACTCATTCACCTAACGTTACTGAGTGCCTTAGTATGTGCCAGGTCCCCGAAATAGGTGCTGGGGATTCCCAAGACACTGTAGTACATACTCCAGGGAAGATTTGTCCGAGTTGCTATGAGAGGAAAGGAGAAACAATTTCAGTATTTACTCAGGAATAAAAGCCAGGAAATAGGGTATCACCAGGTCAGAGGTAGATATACAGCCAATGGACAATAGCTTATTATTAAAAAAAAAAAACAAAAACAAAACATTGGTTTTAAAATATCAATCTATAGATGGGTATCAATCTATAATAAAGAAAAGAGTTTCTCACAAAACTAAATGCATTTAAGAGCTGTTTCCCTGAGATCACATACTTTTAACATCCTATTAAAATCACCTGTTCTTTTCTGAAATCAAAGTGGGAGGAGATAACTGTTCTGCATTTCTTTCTGAAGGCTCTGATAAAAAAAAACGTTGGCAACTCTATGCTGGTTTCCAAAATTCTGACTGGTGATAAAATAAAAAAAAATATATATATATATGTGTGTGTGTGTGTGTGTATATATATATATATATATATATACACACACACACACACACACATATATACATACACACACATATATGATAAACATATATATAAACGTATGTATTTATAACATATATGGTTTATATGTTATAAATAATATACAAATATATATAAGATGTATACAATGATATATCCATATATACAGGATTCTATGACATAAAAGGCACTGGAAAAGCCGTTTTTGTCTAAAGAGAGTGACACTGGATAGGGAAGGCAGAGGAGCAGGTGGCTCAGCACCAAGAACACTAAGTGCTGAGGGAAGCCCAGGATGAGACTGAAGGAGGGTGACCACTCACCACTCCCCGATTGTTCTTCAGTTCGCCATGACAACACAGCACTCTCGAGCTGTCAATCAGGGAGTCTTTCTGGCCTTCTTCCAAATAAAGAAGTCGCTCTTTATAAAAGAGGCATTCAGATTCCCCAGTCTTGGTGTTGATTGCTGCTACAATTTCCTGAATCATATTTATCTATGGAAACAAAGAAAGTATGGGGAAAATAAGCAAACTATCCATACCAACAGGTTCCAGGGAATCAGCCCAGAAGGTCACCAAGACACACAAAATAGTATGTAATTCTGAGATTCTATTATCTAAGTTGCTGTTTTGGGAAAAGGAAAAAATAAATAAATGTTTTTAACATATTGTCTCTATCTATCCTTCTATACACATACACACGTATACATATACACACATACATTTTATTGAACACATATACAGATATTTGTACTATACATAAAACTAATATTAATGCATAATTTCATCTGAGAGGATAAGACATAAGGTACAGCTTTCAATGTGCAGGATTCATAATTCTGAATTCCACATGGCAAAGTTCTTAAAACTATATGCACTCATGCCCATGCCTATAGCACATGAACAAGTAAGTTAGAAGTGGAGGGGTTCCAAAGGAATGGTGGATGCAATGTTAAAACACAATGAAGCAAAATCAAACAACAAAAGTGTATAGCACTGAGACATGAGCAGTGGGCATTTATTCTGATGTTTTGTTGTTCTATCCATGAGTAGCACATCTAAAAGTTAGAAAATACTAGAAAACAAAGGAACAAGAAATTAGTTGAGTAAACACTCAAAGATGCCAATCAAAAGCAAAGTAATGACTTCCAAAGCAGGGTCCTCTGTCTCCTAATAGTGAAAAGACCAAAAATCCCATCTTCCTTGTAGAGGTATTAACTGAAAAGAACTTAACAGATGAAAAATGTTAATAAGACCTCTTCTCTGTTAAAATTATTTAATGGAAAACCAAACCAGTCTCTGAAAAGCAAGGTTTTAAAAGAGGTCTTTCCTTAGCAAAAAGCTACCAGATCTAGTACTGTGTTATAGTGGTGCTGAATTCTAAGATTGTTAAGTGATTATTTTTCATATGATAGTGAACTGATACCTTCTGCTGAAAGCAACTGAATGAAAACTTCTACCTAGTTAGAACTCTGGCATCTCCACACAAGTTTGACAGAAGATCTGACAACTCTGAACTCAAGTCTGGTGATTGTATCCTATGGACAGATGCATAATCGGTACTATTTTGTAGGTCTTACATGTTTCAAGGATTATTTATTCTTTTTTGATTTCTCAAAATTAGGTGGTAGTGCTACTTTAATAATTAAAAAGAATAACATATTATTTATTCAAATACAGGCTCTTTTTGTCATAAAAGAATATTTTTGGCCTTTGAATATCAATCTAATATTAAATATATTCTGTGAAATTAATCTGAGTTTTGTTCACACTAAACAAGTAATAAATAAATTAGAACACTTTGGTATATAAACTTTCTCTTTCATTTTCCCCCTTTTGGTTTTCAAAGATGACTGATTATTTATTACTACCTTCAAAAACAAACCAAAAAGAAATTTCACAAAGTAGACTAGAGCTGTGACTCATCCTTATCATGAATTCAACTAATGTTTGTTGAGCATCTATTCAGTGTTAAGCTAGATGACACATTCAAAGAAATGAGACAGGGTTCCGATTCTTCTGAAGCTTAAAATATATGAGAGGTAACTAAGTAATTGTTTCATGTCTACTATATCCTTTTACCTTACTACATTTTTAAAAAAGATTTATTTTATTTTTTGGTTTGAGAGGAGAGAGAGAGAGAGAGAGAGAGAGAGAGAGAGAGAGAGAGAGAGAGAGAGAGAGAGAGAGAGAGAGAGAGAGAGAAGGGCCCAGAGCAGTCTCCATAGTTGTACATCATTAGTTGTGACATAGTCTCATTACACACAGGTGGATGTGGGGCTGCATGGGGCAGGAACTGAACTGGGGGCCTCCTACATAGAGGCAGGAACTTCTGCCATTGTGCCATCCTGGTGATTACCAGTTGTCCACAGTTCAGCATGTGGGTTTGCACGGACCAGGGCCAGAAATCAAACCCCGAACCTTGCTATTGCAAGGCAAATGCTCAACCACTGAGCTATCCAGACATCCTCTTACTATATTTTTAATATGTTATAGAATCCCTATTTTTACCTTGCTTAAAAGACCCTAGCATCAATTGCTGTGACTCATAAGTTAATTATTATTAGGTATACCTGGGAAGTTGGAATTAACCAGTACTTGAGTCAATTTTCTACGTTTCTTGCAAGTACCCAGGAAGCCAAGAAGAAGATGTACTACAGGCATAAAGATGTATTCATTTCCTAATTTAACTCAGGAACTGAAGATTAATAAACTCAAATGCCACGGTGGTTTCTTAGGCAGCTATGATTATTTTTAAACAGTAGTTCTTTCTCTGGTATTCGAAAAAGTATAAAGAGACAAAACGATGAAAACAATGAGTGTTATTCCATATATTCTACACGTGCATTTAAAATAGTAACTCGGGGAAGCCGGGATGGCTCAGTGGGTTAAGCGCTCACTTTGCAGCCCTGGGGACCGAGGATCGAATCCCGGCCCCGGCCCGTGTGGACCCATATGCTGAACTGGGGAGTGCCCCCAGTTCGGTTCTCACCGGGGTGAAGACCCCGGCCCAGTTCCTGCCCTGTGCAGCCCCATGCCCACCTGTGGAATGAAACTATGTGGAAAAAACCAATGATGTGCAACTATGGAGACTGTTCTGGGCCCTCCCCCTTCTCTCTGTCTCTGTATCTCTTTCTCTCTCTCTCTCTCTCTCTCTGTCAAAAAAATTAAAAAAAAAATCTTTAAAATAGTAACTCTAGGTCTGCTTTTTTAAAAATATTGTTCTGTATTTATACCCACCTATATGCTATGAGTCTAATCGCTTTGCACTGTTTCTAGAGAGAAATTTGTTTTGAAGAATGGCAGCAAGGAATAAGTTAAACATAGCAGATTGCAAACAGGAAACAGTCACGGTAGTTGTACACTTAAATTTATTGTTGTACCTCTCATCAGGGTTCAAACCAAAGGGAAGGGACTGAAAGGGAGATGATGAGGAATACCTGGTAAAGGACAGGGATTAAGTCCACATATGCTGGAGTCATCATCCTCGAAGTGGAATCTGAAAGCCCTGTCTGTCTATTCCCTTGCGTGGTAATATCATCTACTCAGAGGCTCCTGACACAAACCAAAAATAGCAGCCTTCACTGCTATTGCATCGCAAAAAGGACTGTTCTTCCCATTGGTTCCAGTGATTTTTCTTTTTTTAAGGAGTTGGGGAACAGTGGCAGGTGGAGAGAAGAGATGGTCTGCAGGATCATGTTCTGCCTGAAACAATCCTGAGACTTTAAAACGTTAAACAACCAGATCTCTGGAATATATGAACAGCCGAAGTCCTGTTGTAAGAAGTTTTCTTTGGGGGGAAATGTCTTTCAACCTCTAAAACACTGCTAAAAAATTCTAATAAAGATGGGGTAGATTACATGCAGCCTTAAAAGCAACGCCTTCCTTTAAATTAAAATCATAGGACTAAATGTTTGTTGTAGAAGCCATTTACTTAAAGTTCTCTGATAGTTTTTCTTTTCATTGGTGGATAATTTATCCAGAGAACAAGTCAAGCTACATTGGTACTGTGGGTTTTATGTTTATCAGACATTCACAATGTACCCGAGAGTACAGGGCTAAATATTTCTGCTCATCTAGGGTAATATCACCAGGATTTTGAACAGAAGGAAGAAAAAATATATTGCTGTGCCTATATTGTGTAAATGGGCATTTAGAAGACTTGTTACACAGACATTTTCAAATGCAGGTATACCAGGCTTCATGTACAAATCTGCCTCGATAACTAGGTGCATATTCAACGTCTAAAAACACGGCATCCCATTTTACATACTAGGAACATTGGTGTACCCTGTTATATTGCAAACAGCCATATTCTTATCTATCTGCTTTTAAATTCAAACTTTAGCTTACTGGGTGTTTTTTTTTTTTTCTTTTTCTTTTTTTTACACAGAGCATTATTCTCTCATGCTGCATATCACAAAGAAGAAAGCCTTACAATAAAACTCCAAGCAGGCTCACACGCTTCAAAAAGAGTAATTATTTAGACTAGCTCAAGCTCCCTGTTGTTTTCATTCCTGCAGACCACACACTGACTGGAATGAAATATGGAGAGGAGGCAACACTATTGCACTCTTCCCAGTAATAAAGCCAGACATGATGAAGTGGGATGGGCCTCATCCCTCGTGCCTGTATCTCTCATCGTGCTGGATTGGGGGCCTGGTCTGTGTGAGTCGGTCTGACAGACACATCAAACACCTCATGGATTAGGAGAGAGTCTTTTCTCATCTTTCTCTAACCTGACACAGAGCCACCTGGCTCAGCTCTGCACCAGGGAGGCCTCTCCACAAAGCCTGATAGCCAGAGAGCTTTCTGCCACTCCAAAGGCAACAGGACTCCAAGCGGCCAGGCTTTTAGCTCCACTGGGGTAGGATCCTGGAGAAACGGGAAAAGGCGCAGGATTTGCAGTCTACACTGACAGGGTTCAGACAGCAATTCCACTGCTTGCAGTCTCCTGATGCAGCAAGTAATTTGATCCCTTTAAGTCTCATCTGGAAAATGGTCTGAACGAGAACAGCTCTTCATAGGTTACTATGAGGATTAAATGAGATGCATAACCTACCAGGCAATTACATAAAGCTGATCTGCTAGGTATTTAAGAAATGGCAGCAGGTATGAGTGTTGCTTCTGTTGTTATTACTTCCGGGAGAGGACAGGCAGTTCGCTCAGCAGGCTCAAGGCTTCCGATTTTCAAGTTACCTGTACACGTCCTCTTTCTGTAATGAACTTTGAACGCATTTCCCCAGATCCAGGAAGGAAAAAAGCCCTGTGAATTGGGTTCTTAGCCTACATCCCAACTGTCACATCCCTGAGCAGGTTCCCATGACTGCATACCTGGATCGCTGTAGCAATTCTCCCAGTAGACCTTCCTATTCCTAGTCTCTTCCTCTTCTGTCCCTTGTCCTACAGACCGTGAAAGTAACTTGTCCAAGGTTATACAGCTCATCAGCTATGGAGCTGGGATTTGAACCCTGAATCTCAGCTACTTAGGAAAACAAAAAGGAAAAATGTCTCAAATTAATATTGAAAACCCTCTATAATCTGTCTTCTCTCCTGATACTTCTCAGAATACCCTCAACCTCAGGTCAACGGATCTATGGTATTCCCCAGGTGGGATCTGTGTGGTCATTTCTTCACACCTTTGCTCAGGCCATCTGCTTGGCCTGCTACCACCTCCTTTACCTGCCTCACAGAGCACCCCAATTAGAACAGAGCTCTCTGGGGGAAACACTCACAGTTTGCAATATATTCTCATGATATGAACCCCATTTTTCCTGGTCTTCTATTGCTGCTAGGGATAAACCCATATTTCCCCAAACTCCATAAACATTCACTGGTGAGTAGGACTAGGTTCTCACTGCAATTGAAAATTGAAAAGAACTAAATCTTAAATAGGTATTGACTTAAAAAATGCGCTTTGGGGATAAGGTAAAAGGCAATTCCCATTTGCTCACTAACCAAAGATATTCTATTTGAAACCTCCACAGAGATTTTCATCCTCATAGCATTTAGTAACAAACAGAATATAACAGAGTCACCTATATAAATCAAGAATTTTTAGAATAAAAAATTCTTGATTTTTAATGACTTTAGAGTGCATTTCACAAATACTACATTTTATAGGTTAGGAAACTGAGGCAGAGAGAAGAGAAGTGACTTGCAAAATCAAAACATGGCTGCCTGAAAGAATCAAGAAACATATGGCCTCACTTATAGATGGAATATAAAACTGAAAGTAACAAAGGAACAAAAAAGCATGGACACAGTCAGTAGTTTGGTGGTTACCTGAGGGCAAATGGGAAGGTGGGTCCAAGAGCTGGGGGTTGGGAGGGAATTGGGAGGGGGTACCAGATATATGGTGATGGAGGGAGAGCTGATTCTGGGTGGTGAGCACATAATGAAATGCATAGACGATGTAATACGGAGTTGTACACCTGGAAACTATGTAATGGCTACCAACCAATGTCACCCCCAGTAAATTTAACAAAAAGAAAAAAACAAAAACATGGCTGATGTCAAAACCAAGCCTGAGTCCCATGTACCCAGGGACCCTTCACTTGTGCCATCACGGAGGAAAATAACAGGGGAAGAGAGAAAGAAAGAAACTTACAGCTTCTTCCAGGTGGTGATGATCTGGGTTATCATTTGGCGTGTGCCTCAGGATTTCTCGAAGAAGCAGAGGGTATTTTACCAGGCGACTTCTTGGAATATCCAGGAAATTCCAGAGATCTAGTTTGCGGCTAAAGGGGGATTCTAAACATCGCTGAAGGAAATCCTGGACGCGGTGATCTTGTTTTTTGTGATCCAGCAGAGCTTTGGCAGCTACTTGATTGCTGCAATAGCTGTCGTAAGACCTGAGACAAGGCAGCTACGAAAGGAACATCAGAAGAGGGTCGTAGTGTTAAAATCAATGAAGCTACGAGCTCACATCACTTGCTGGGACTGAACAGAACCAAAATGGTCTCCAGGCCTGGCCAACATTCCTTTATCTGCATGGCTGGAGGAGACAGACCAGTGCAGTCTTCAAAACGGCAGACAATGGACAGTTTGGGGGGCCCTGGCTTCCCTGCACAAAGTAATTGCCTTAGTTGCAGGTTCACTTTTTTGATTGTTAAGATCCCTTCCCTGGGAGGTGGGAGTGGGCACTAGATATAAGGTGATGGAAAGGGAACTGATACTGAGTGATGGGCACATAATACGATGCATGAATGATGTGA